>ML781184.1:596942-621809 GCA_009831015.1 Picea engelmannii | reverse complement strand
TATGGACATGTGTTCTTAAATCACTTATGGAATCTTCAACCCACTAGTGAGTCACTTGTTACTTTGATACAAGTTTAATTTAAAATATATTTATATTTAGTAACATTTGAAAATTAAAGAGATTTAACTATAATTAAAATTAGTTTTGTTATGTTTTTTAATTTTTAAAAAAATTATAAGTAAAAGTTCATTTTAGAGATAATAATTAATATCATTATTATCAATTAAAAATTTATTTTCCATTTTTAAAGTCAATCCAAAATACAATTATTAATTTTTTTTTTATCTTCTTTTTAATTTGAGCACTCCACCACCTATTCCAAGAGTTCAGTCTGTCATGGCGAGGCCCCGAAAAGTTACCCTAGAGATCATTTATGATTATATGGAATCGTTAGGAAAAAGGAGAAAAGAAAGAGATTTCAAAAGCCAAATAGAGTTAGAATAATTAGAAAAAAAAGAGTGAAGAAAGAGACTTAAAACTCCAAATAGAGCTAAAGGGAATGCTTGATAAAAAAATTAGACTCTTCAAAGATATGATTAAAACTAAAATAGAGCATAGATTGTTAGGGTTCATGAGTCAATTGCAGAAAATGGAAGATAGCATTCAAGAAATGGAAAAACAAAAAAAAAATCAATCCAAGAAGGAGAGGGTGAATAAAATCGCAACTTGAGAGATAGGATTAAAGAGATACAAGAAAAACTAACCAACAATTTGACTCTCAGTAATCTAGAAAAAAAATTCGATATCAAATCCATGAAAGATGAAAGGAATAAGATAATTGAACTAGACCATAAGCTTAATTAAAGAGACTTGAACCTCGTATGTTTGGTATAAAATAAAATCAAGAGGATGTTGATATTATGGTAGTTGCGGGAGGTATTTACCTCCACGTGTAAACCTGACGAGAATAGAATATTTCGGGAAGCAAGAAGAAACCCTAATTAATTGGTTAATAACCCTAAAAGACAAGTCGGCTCAAGAGAATGACTTGTATTAGGTTATTAGCCTCCAAGAGAAGAAGTCAGCTAAAGGAAATGTTATATACTAATGAATTAGCACCCAGAATGAGAATTCAGCCCAGGCAGTCTGCCACAAATAGTATAAATACAGGAGGTCAGTCTTCATTCTGGCCAGTATTCTCATAATTGCAGAAGCAGCACTTGTGCGCACTGCAGTTGGCTAGTTTGTGCGCAAGTTTGGAGGAGAGTTGTTGTTGCAGCTGCTACAACTAGCAGATTTCGATTTTGACTCTCTCTTGGTTATGGTTTGGATTCTCTGATCAGATCTTGTTACTCTTTCTTGGTGCGCTATCCTTGGAGAAAGGTGTGCCACCTTTGTTTGTCTATCCAACCTAAGGTTTTCTTCCGGAATGATTCTCTGATAAGGTTAAGGTGCTCAAGGGTGGCTTCAACCTATGGTTGGGTGACAATATTGCTATATTTTCTATGGTTAAATGAGCACATCCATCATATTATAATAGGTTATGGGCCCACACTATCTTTAGACAGTCTAACCACTGGAAGATATATTGGGAGGATTTGCTCAATTGCAGTTGTAGTTGCAGCTATTTTTTGTTGCAACAACGAAACCCTAACCCTCCCGTTGAGGCACCTTAAGTGAAGGGATTGACCTGATTTTTGGGTATACTAGTGCACCCTATCCTAGTGCATCTCCTGGTACTCTCATCAATCTAAGACGTCAAGTTTGAGTTTTTGGTCAAATCTAGGGTTGACCAAGTCAAAGCAACCATGACTTACTCTATGAAGTCAAAAAACAAGTTAGAAGGGGCTTCTAACTTTAGAGCATGGAATATAAGGATTGATCTCATCCTTGCCAAGAATAAAGTGTTGGATATCGTGAAAGGAAATATTATGGAACCAGAGTTTGAAGAAGGAAAAAAGAAGGAACCGCAGAATGTTGCAGTTATGGAGAAGTTCAAATACGATGACATCAATTCCATGAGTATCATATTGGATTCTATAAAATACCACTTTATACCCTACATCTCCCATCTTGATTCGTCTAAGAAGATGTACGATGCCCTAACAAACCTCTTCTCAGTCACAAACATTGGACAAGTAATGAGTCTGAAGAATGAGCTCAGTGACATGAAGATGAATGATGATGACATCATAACATCATAATTTGTGAGAATCTCTCAGTTAAGAGATCAACTACAATATATTGAATAAATCATTTCATAGAAGGAACTGGTAAATATAGTACTCAATGGTCTTCCCAAGACATGGGATGCATTTTCCGCAAGCATGAACACAAGGAAGGAGTTTCCTACATTTGAAGAACTTTGGACTTGTTGTGCACAAGAAGAATCAAGGATTAGTGCAAAAGAGAAATCTCAAAAGAAATATGATGATCAAGCCTTCACAACAATATTCAAGAATTTCAGGAACAAAAGTAAGTTTGGCTCAAGGAAGAAGCCAAATCAAGAGAAAGATATGTCGGAAATACAATGCTTCAACTGTCAAAAATATGGTCACTACAAGAATCATTGTCCCGAGCTAAATAAAAGGAAGGAGACACATGAAGCATTAGTTTTCGAAGAAAAGGAATCCTCAAAGAAGACCAAGCAGGATAAAACGGACTTCTTCTTCTAAGACAAGGTAACAATATTCTTCTTGTACATGCCATGTTTACATAGTTTCTATACATATCTTGCATATCTATTTCCTAGAAGATAATATGTTCAAAGAGAAAATATACCTATGGAAGAACAACAAGATAAGGATTGCTATCACAATGACTACAAGGATGAAGTACATCTACAAACCTTAGTATAAATTCATGTGGAAGTTATTGCATAAGTAATAGCTACAAGATAAGCCGAAATCAGAATCAATCTTGAAGAAACCTAGAAGAAGTAAAGACAGAAATAAGTCACCAATCAAGAGGAAATTGGAGAAAGACTTATGACACTTTGCAGAAGGCAATAAGGATGCAGAAAGAAGCGTGGACTCTGCTATATGGAGGGAGTTGATTATATATTTCCAAAAGAAGAGCATGCATTCATGCATGAAGCAAGGATTAGGAGGGAGCTAATCCTAAATTATATAATCCATTGAAGATGATGAAGTATATATCCATGGTAGCAGCCATGAAAATAAGTACATGTTTAGCTTGACTTTAGTAGAATCCTTCTATGAAAAGAATCCTAAAAGTATCCCTTATTGTCCATCCACATCCATGATCCTATGATGAAAGGAAAAAGTTTGAATCTTCAGGGCATGGAATCTATAGAAAACTCCATGGACCCGAGATCTAAAGAGAAACATGAAGAAGAACATGAAGATTCCAAAAGAGAAAGAAAATCCAGAACACCAGTCATTATATCAAGAATCACAAGACTACTAGTTTGATTTGAACCCTCTAGAAGCAATCCAGCAGAAGAAATGAAAGTTGTGATGAAGAACAATATATGGAAAATTTATTAATGAAAGCATTGCGAGATACAGAACTAAAGTTTATCCCATATGGAGGGAGAGGACTATGATGATAGCTTGTTCCAGACATACCTCTACCTGAGACATCATATCTCGTACAATATCCATGGGTTGGAGTTTACAAAAGACGAATGTAAGAACTCTTCTCCTCAACAGAGTAATCAAACAAAGAAGCATATAGAAACCTCAAGGTTTTGAGGTATACCAGAAAAAGACTCTTGTATGAAGATGGAAGAAGATCTGGTATGGATTCAAACAACTTGGTGTAGAGCATCCAATGCACAGCAGAAGCATGGTGAAAAGCCTTCTATAACAGAGATATTTTATCAGAATGGTTACTCATAACTCAAGGATATTGGATTTCCAATCTATGACAAAGCTCTCATGATGGCAGAAGAAGTACCACTTGGATATGTTCTAGTTTGACCCTTGCCACGATGTTATGAGCTATCAAGAAACAAAATATGAATCCAACAATGATATACTGTATTGATCAGAGTTATATGAAGCCTTCAAATAAAACTCATGTTCCAGAAAGACCAAAGTACATTAAGATCAAGCATTAAATTATCCGTGATAAAGTCCAGAAAAGAGAAGTGATTCTCCAATATATATATCTCCACAGATGAGAAGATAAGAAGATATTTTGGTAAAGCCTATGTCCAAGATGAAAGAGTTTGTGTACTCAAGTTGGAGCTCGTGGAGATAGAACTGATGTGTTATTGATTTATGGATAGTCATTTTTCAGTTTGAAAAATGGTCAAGGATGAGCAGTTCCTTTCCAGTTCGGAAAGTGGTTTGAGATTTATGACAGACGGGCATTTTCCATTTCATAAAATGGTCCAGGTCGAACGGTCATTTTCGTAATGAAAATGGTTTGATGGATTGTTGATGTACCATAGACAGCGATTCCCCTTGTGACCAATGTGGGGGAATGGTCTAGGACAGTCTCTCTTCTTGACAGTCCTCTCAGTAGTGGTCAAGAAGATTGGTTCACCTCGCCAGACAGTCATTCTTTCGAAACTCACAGTTGTGAGCAGTTTCGAAGAATGGTATGTTTTGGAGGTTGGTGCAGGACAGTCATTTCCTTATGAAATGGTCTGGATAGTCATTCCCTAGGGTAGATTCATTCTCTCTAGGTTGCACTTTGTTTAGTGTCGGAGGAATGGCCTAGATAGGTCAATGGTCCAAGTTCAACAATCAGGGACAGGCATTCCCTAGGGCAGACTCATTCTGTCTAGGTTTCACTTTGTTTAGTGCTGGAGGAATGGCCCATATAGGTGAATGGTCCAGGCTCTGAAATCGGGACAATTATTCTTCCTTTCTTGAGAAGAATAGTCCAGATATCTCATTGTTGATTTTTTACCTTCTGAGGGTAGATGCTCTTCTAGATCTCACAGATGTGAGTGGAAGAATGGCCTAGATGATTCAGTTTATATCATAACAATGTTTTTTTGTGTAGATTGATATCAGATGATATGATTGTTATGGAGAATGTATGTCTCTAGACATTAGATGTATACTACTGTGGTGGATTTGTTCTACTGATTGTGACTATATGTCACTGATCAAGTATCTGTGTGCTACTTGGTGTGGTAGTGTACCACTGAATTGTAGTTGTGTACTACTATGGATAGACACAGTTGTGTTCTATTTAATGGAATTGTTATAATTTCCTTGAAGACTATCAGTAGTGTTGGAAATGATTATCAGCTATATGGATGATCAAAGGACAAAGATTCCCCAGACGAAAAATGGTCCAGGACATTTATTCTTCTAGGACATATGTCTGGATTAGAAGAATGGATCTTGTGTCACTCTATGGATTGAGCGACTTATCCAACATCATGGTTGATTACTCAGATGGAGTATGGTTTTGAGAGATGATGCAGCTAATGACACTGATAGTGATGATGGTTCTCATGATCTAATCATGATATAATTTATACGACTATGTTATTTCTACCGGGTGAATGGTATGTTTGTGCTCAAGACCATTACCTTCACTACCTCCCTAGCTAGGAGGGAGCGTTGATATTATGGTAGCTATGGGAGGTATTTACCTCCATGTGTAAACCTGACAAGAATAGAATATTCTTGGAAGTAATAAGAAACCCTAATTAATTGGTTAATAACCTTAGAAGACAAGTCATCTCAAGAGAATGACTTGTATTAGGTTATTAGCCTCCAAGAGAAGAAGTCGACTAAAGGAAATGTTATATACTAAAGAATTAGCACCCAGAATGAGAAGTCGGCCCAGGCAGTCTGCCAGAAATAGTATAAATACAGGAGGACAGTATTCATTCTGGCCAGTATTCTCATAACTGCAGAAGCAGCACTTGTGCGCACTGCAGTTGGCTAGTTTGTGCGCAAGTTTGGAGGAGAGATGTTGTTGCAGCTGCTGCAACTAGTAGATTTTGGTTTTGGCTTGGACTCTCTCTTGGTTATGGTTTGGACTCTCTGATCAGCTCTTGTTACTCTTTCTTGGTGTGTTATCCTTGGAGAAAGGTGTGACACCTTTGTTTGGCTATCCATCCTAGGGTTTGTTTCTGGAATGATTCTTTGACAAGGTTAAGGTGCTCGGGGGTGGCTTTGGCCTATGGTTGGGTGAAAATATTGCTATATTTTCTATGGTTAAATGAGCACATCCATCATATTCTAACAGAGGATACACTAACAATATTAAAAGAAGAGTTAAAAAATAATTCACATATTCAAACAACTTACCTCATAGAAGAAAAGAGGCTAGGAAAAGTAATTGATCATAAAGATAGGTTGATCTATGTCAAAGTAAGTTGTAATGACCATAAATATAGCATAATCAGTAAATATCCGAGCTTAAAACGGTCAGGAATATTTATAATGAAGACCTCATTTCTGAAGACCAAGATGAATTAAGGAAGTTTAAGAAGTAAAAGAAGCCAGGAAAGAAGGAAAATGGGCAATAATTAGAAATCGAAAATCTATTGCTAGGGATAGATACCAGAAGGGTAATAATAAATAGAAATTTGGGACACTCGGGATCCTTTTTTGGAACTATCGTGGCTTTCCATGGTGCAAATTTCCTATGATAAGTTGGATCCCGAGTGATATTGATATGATTTGTCTAGTTGAAACTTGGGAGCATGAAGATTCTAAGGTCCCTAACATAGAAGGATTTTTCTTGTGGACAGAATGGAATGAAAATTCCCACCATAGAGGGATAGGAGGTATATCTTGTTATATTAGAAATATTATTTCTCCTCACATTCAACTTCATAAGATCAACCCTCTCAATCAGTACATTTGGATAGAAATTTCAAACACCAATGCTAATAAGATGTATACAACAATTTTCAATTTTGCACCTATTAATTCTACTTTTTATAGGAAAAACAATCTAGATAGTAATTGTCCCTATAATAATTTAGAACAAGATATTTATAGTTTGGAAAATGAAGGTAATATCCTCCTGCTAGGAGACTTTAATGTTAGGACTGCAACTAACCAAGGTACTCTTTTAAGAAATGATTCCAACCATAATCATTTATGGCTAGATGAGGACCTTGTTTTATCTAATAGCTACAAAATAAGCTCTGAAGACCTAATTGAGAATTTGTTTGGTACTGAGTTGGTCAATATTTTCATCTCTCAAGACCTAATAATTTGAAATGGAGTAATGAAGTGGCCAAACTCCAACCAGATGACTTGTGTTCATGGGATAAGTAGTAGTGTCATATATTATGTGATATTTGATATCCTTGTTTCCAACCAAATAGTAACATTTTACCTTTTAAATGACCATGAACCTGACTCTAATCATAGACCTTTAACCCTAACTCTAAACCTTTCCATGCATAGGAGATCCATTAAAGAGAATTCTTCTAATCAAAGGCAATTGCGCTTTGAAAAAATTTAAGTTGACCTTTTCTTAAAGGATTTAAATAGTGAATTACATATATTAACTTATAAAAACAACATTCAAGACCTATATCATAATTTTACAACTACCCTTTCCACTTCTATTAACAAATTTTCTTTCGAAGTGTCATATAGAAAGAATAATAGAATGACCAACACATGGTATGATAAGGAATGTAAAATTTCTAAGAAATACATTAGGGAAGCTTCTGATGAGTCCTTAAAAATCGATAAGATCAATACATACAAATCCATAATTAAAAGGAAAAAAAAGGTACTATATCAATAGAAGGAAAGAGAAGTTTTCACAACTATCTAAGTTAGATCCTAAGAAGTTCTCTAGCAAAATTATAATACGCAATACTAAATAAAATAATAGGGTTCCATTAAGGGACTGGAATTTCTACCTTAAAAGTCATGATGAGTTCCCTAATGCCATGGACACCATTCCTATTGTCCCTGCAGAGGATGAATTTTTTCCTTTGGATGACAGAGAGTTCGCGGTTAAGTGGCTTGAAAATGGGAAAGCTAAGGACATTGAAGGCTAGAAAGATGAAAATTTTAAAATTGGAGGACCTATCCTCATCCCTCACATACACAAGATCTTCAATTTAGCATTCAAGTAGAGCTTCCCTAAACCATGGACTCAAATCCTCATTGTTCCTATTTTTTTTTAAATCAAATAGAAACATTCCCTCTAATTATAGGACCATTATGATTAGCCTGATTTTAGTCAAGCTTTATGGAACTATTTTGGAAAATAATATTATCCTTTGGCTAGAAATTCATGGTAAAAGAGCTAAAGGCCAAATCGGTTTTAGGAGATATCATTCAACTATGTACCATCTTGTTACCTTTAGGATCATTACAGAGGAGTTCTACAATACTAAAACCAATATTTTTTGTTGTTTTGTTGACTTTAGAAACGTTTTTGACATGGTTCCTAGGAAAAACCTTTGGAATAGATTGGAAGAGATAAAATTATCTTTCGATTTGAGGGTTGTTACAATAAGGTTGTATGAGAACAATATTTCCAAGTTTAAGAACACTGAGGGATAGTTGAAAGAGATTGAATGAAATATTGGAGTCAAGCAAGGTTGTCCCTTTGTCCCCTACCCTTTTTGGCATATACATTAACAAGTCAGAAGATTACTTTGAAGAATCAAGTTGTGTCATCCCTACTCTCACTGGTTTAGTCATCAATCTTCTTATTTATGTCAATGATATCATTCTTATGGTGAGGATTCCCCATGATGTCGAAAACAAAATTAGAATCCTGAGGGCGTTTTTCTCCAATATGGGTATGATTGTTAATATTGAAAAGACTAAGTTCATTATCATTAAATCCAATAAGATCACTTATGATACCTTCATATATGAAAACAACAACTTGGAGGAAGTAAATTCATACAAATATCTTGGAATCAATATTCACCACAAGCTCAACTGGAGATATAGCATTGAGAAAAGAATTATTGGTGGATGGAAAGAGTTGGAGTTTTCTTGCATTGACCTGGGTTGTACTTTAGGTTTCCAACAAAACCTTGCAAACCATCCTCCCTTTTGAAGATCAAAAGGAAAAATTGTGCAGAGAGTGCAAAATGAAGTCTCACCCGAGATGGCTTATGGGTGACTACAGGACCCAGATGTCTATAGTCTTGGAAGGGAGACTTATGTGGGGATGAAAGGCATTCTTTATACCTCAAAAAACATCATATATATTATTATATTACATCAACACTTCATTATATATTATATCTACCATTCTGCAATCAGTACATTCATTTAGGGTTTATTCTGGAGTAATAATCATGTTTACTCTATTGTGTGTTTCATTTTACTACTAACAGATTAATCCATTCATCATAACTAAACATTCATAAGAAATAAGATAAACATTCCACATAGAGACACAAATTTACCGTGGTTCACCCCCCCCGGGTTACGTCCACAAATATCTTTCTTTATTGACTCTTTATTATTCTCTATCAAGGTTATAGCATAGTGTGCATTACATTTGAGGTTGACAAGATCACAGTAAGATCTGCAACTCATGATCTACAATCTTAACCTCGAGTACAATTCTTGATCTAACATACCTCTATCTCTCTCCTCATATCTCTATCACATAGGTAATATCACCTGATGATATCTCTCTAATATATAAAAACACATATTTATATTACAAAATTGAACAAAACCCTAAACCACTAACCCTAGGTGGATTAGGTTTGTCCAGTTTCTAAATCCATGATCGCGGTTGGTCCAAAATCCAACCGTTTTCCTCGTTGATCTGCATCTTTCATCCTTTCTTTTACTTTCCTAGTTTCTCAGCACTGTTTTTCCCTGTTTTCCGGCATGCACTCATTCTTTGGTACATTTCCTAACTACCTTCATTAATTATCTCACTTTTCCCCAAAATGGTTTGTGTCAACATGCCCCAAACACTCACTTGTTGCTCGTCCCGAGCCACTCAAGTAGTGTGTGCTTCCTGGACTAACTTCTCAAGCTCCTGAAACCTATTTGTAATTTCTTCAACTTAATATTTTAACTGTGTGCTCATTTCTACTATAATCTCCACATTCTATGCAGTAATGTGTTCCTTCAATAGTTCCCCACTCTCTAATCCAACTTGTTCAATCTGATGCTTTGTTGTGTCAGTCTTAGTAATCATTTTTTCTGCTCCTTCCTGTAATGGTTCTAACTGAACCTGCCTGATTACTTATCTTCTTGTATGGACTTAAGCTCCTCTTATAAATTCTTCATCTCTTGTGCACTTTTCAATCTGTTAGGTATTGTCATAGTTTTTTTCGTATGCTTTAGTTCTTGCATCGCAGTATTTACCCCTTCTTCTTTTTGTTCCAACTCTTGAATTTTCCCATCCTCCTAAAGATTTATCGATAGTTGTGCATTGTTATTTTAAAGCTTTGTTATCTCCTGGATTGCGGGAAAAAATATTTCTATATGACCTATAGCCTCTTCCTCTCTTTGTATTCTTACTTCTGGTGGAGTACTAGGTACTCGGAGTTCTGTCAACTCTGTAATTTTTCTTCTGTAAATCTCCATAGATTGTGTTATTTTCTCAATTGTACCCTCTATGGGTATATTCTCTCCTTGTGCGCTGTCAGAAATGGTTTTAAATAATTCTTCAAATTGTTGCTCTATTATTTTAGCGCACTGCTTTGTTTCATCCCTCTCGAGATCTCTGGTGTATTATTTACTTCCTTGTCCAACTGTAATCTTGACGTGGCATATGCATAGACCCTTGACTGAATTTCCTTCCTAACACTTATATGTAGTTTGTACAATGATTTATTTGGAATCTTGGGCAGTGCAAGTCCAAATGATCTATATCCTTCAGTTTCTTTTGCATTGTATCTTCATCTACCTACAACATGCCCTGGGTGATATAGAAATTTCCAGTCCCCATAACTATGGTCTACATTGTCTTCTGTTTTGGAACTGTTCTTTCCAGAGAAGTTCGTTGGTGTTGTGCCTGATATTTTTGTTGTGTTGTTGTAATATGTAATTGTTCCAATGCATCCTTGAGCTCTATCAATTTATTCACTATTTCCTCCCTCTGATTCTCAGCATCATACCAAGCTTCCACCGTGCAATCCTACACTTTTTCTGCTACTAATTATGCATCATTATCTGTAAGTGTAAGTTGAGGAACTTCCTTGTGTTCCTTCATTTTCTTGCATTGTCCTATTGTCTGCAACACTGTTCTTTTCCTTAGAAGTGTCTATGTCTACATGGTTTTATATGGTATATCGAAATTTGGGAAATTCCCACCTCCTATTGCCTCTTGCATAGTAATATTGGTATCGGTCTACATTCCTCCATTTATTTCTTTTGTGTGCTCCTTTTCCTGGGTTGAAACCTTTGGGATAGTGTTTTTTTACCTTGGCTTTTTATTTGTTGTTCTACCCCCTGTTTATTTTTTGCGCTCTGTTGTTTTTCTTGTGTTTGTTTTTGGGTTGGTTGATTGTTTTGAAGGTCTAGCTTCTACTTGTTGTTTATGTTTTGGTACTTTATTTTGGATTACTAGCACCTTCCATTCTTCAGTCCAATACTTCACATCCCATGGTACTTATTCCCCTGTGACACAGTACCTCAACTGTATCCATTCTTTCTCAGGGTCCCTCTTAGCTTGGATCCATATGTTATGTCTGGAAGCTTGAAAATTAGTCATTCCTTGATTCTCTCTCACAACTTTTGGTGGTATTCTCCATGTGTTTGAAAGATTCTCATGCATATCATCATAGATGATGGAGAAAATCCTAGAATTCACCTTCCTTTCCTTTGGATCTTGATCATGCCATAAGGTTGTATATTTTATTGCATGGCATTTCCCTAGCCTTTGGTAAAATGCATTGTATTTTGGTTCTCCCCATCCAACTAGTGTTATCAATACGATTACCCATGCATAATGAAATTCTAAACCTAGGTCCTATGCATCCTTGCAATCATACAAAAATTATTTTAGTATATATGGAGCCCATCTAAGTAGACTTCCCTTTGCACATTGCGTGGATGTTTCTATTACACATGTAGGGGCTTCCTCTTTGCGACATTTTCTCAAAAGTTTGCATGCCATCATTTTTGTCGCAAACTTAGTTTCTAGTTCATTTATTTGTCTAACAATCATTCCCTTGGATCCTCTATCAATTCCATATTTATTCTTTATCTCATATGCCATGTATTTTTATTTTATTTTATCATCCAAATACTACTATATTTTTTCTCCATCTATAGGTAATCCTGTGATTTCAAAAATTAGATCCACATATATGGATACATGTCTATCCATCCATAATATGTCTCCATATACCTGTGCCAGTAATTTTTTGACACATGCATTCACATCCTTTCGTCTCCCAAAGTGAGGAATATCCAACAAGTTCATAATTCATGTGTTGTATAGACCTACAATCCATTGTTTTGGCTCCATTATGGTATCTCCTTATGGACCTTCTCCTTTACTTTGTATGTAAACATGTTGCGCAAACTTAGGAAACTTCCCCCTATCTGCAACATCATGATCAACATACTTAATCCTATTCATAAATCCCATCATGTCATCAAGGACTTTGAATCCTTTAGGTATCTGCGATAGTGACAGTGTGAGTTCCTTCTGCTTGCTTAGTGTTCTTGGCATTAAAAGTTTTTCCCTTGTAATATTTTTCCCCGCTGATGGACCTGTTATTTATGTTGGGTTCTCTTCCTCATCTTCTTCAGTGTCTAATTTTTGTTGGTTTGTAATGTCCTCAATTTGCACTTTATCCTTCGACTGTGGCACTTTCTCTACTACAAGGTGTTTCCCTTCTTCTTCCTGTTTATTGGACTCATCAGATTCTAATTGTTCATCATCTTCCTCGTTCAGTTGTTCATGTGGTTGTGTTGTGCCTAATATGATTTGCAGCATGGGGTTTTTCTCTTTGCTAGGGTTTTGTTGTTCATTCCTCAGGTCGATGTCCATTTCTTTTGTCGCTGGACTTTGTTTTTATTTCTCTTCTACAAAAACTGGTTCGATTATTGGGGATGGAATGGTGTCAACATCCACCACTCCTTCATGTTGGTTTATTTTTTCTCCATATTCTTCTATGTCCTGTGAAGACCTCGTGACACTTCACATTTTCCTCGCAACCTTGCTAGGATCTCCAAGCTTCGGGGGAGCCATTTTGCTAAATTCAAAAAGGGTTTCTCTAAATCTTGGTTGAACACCTCGGAATCACCTGCTCACACTAGGTTTTATCCCTTGGTTCTGGTTTTCAAAAATTCATAATGAGTCTTTTCCATTCACTTTTTCTACTTTTATAGTTTGTCCCATAAATTCCCTATCGTACCATAATTATTCGATCACCACTTTTTCTTTTTCCGACAGTTTTTTGTATCGACGCGCTATTTTTTCTTCCTGGTCACATTTCTATGGATCGTAGTGTATTCAGTTTATTTCATATAAATTATTGTCTATTGAGCGTTGTATCATATAAATGCATGTTTAACACTTATCCATCTACTGCATGTTTTTTGTATTTTTCTTATTTTTCCAATTTTTTCTTCTTCTTTTTTCCATCTCCTACTATATACACTATGTACAATTGCATTTTTCTATGCTGCATATTCTAAGGGTTATTGCGTCGACTGTCCCTGTACAATTTCAGTCGACTTTAAATAACCAATACTTAAATCTCTTTTCCTGTTAGATCCAACAACTACATAGCACCTCCATCTGTTATAGATTTTATCTCATATGGCCCTAACCAATGCATCCTGAATTTTCCTGGGTGTTGTAAGTATTTGTTGTCATAGAGAAGAACCAAATCACCCTCCTTGAAGTTTTTTAATGTGTCTATCATGCCAATATTTGTCTTTGTATTTATGTACTTCTTAATGGAAACCATCCATAACCCTATCCTCTTCTAATTCCATGAGTTGAGACAATATTTCTTGTATTGTGCCTCTTTCTTTCATGTTTGTAATGGTTGCAATGTGCAGACTAGGTATCAAATATTCTAAGGGCACTACTGCTTCCTGACCATACACCAATCCAAAAGGTGTTTTCCCTGTCCATTTCTTGCATGTGGTTCTATAGGCCCATAATATTGTTGGCATCTTCAGAGCCCAATCATCCATGTTTATATTGCAAATTTTAGTTAGGGCATTCTCTAATATTTTATTAAATTCTTCCATTGTTCCATTATCTTGAGGATGGTATGGAGTTCTCTTTTGATGGTGTATCTCAAATTCTTCAGTCATTGCCTAAATGGTATTATTGAGAAAATGAGTTCCCTAATCACTCATCGGAATTCTAGGGAAGCCAAATATTGTAATTACTTTTTCAAACAGAAAGTGTGTTGCATTTTCTGTGCTGCAATCTTTTACTATTGTTGCTTCATCCCATCTGGTTAAATATTTTTTCGTAGTAATGATGTACCTTTCTCTTGATATTCTAGTTGGTGGGTTGATTGATCCTACAAAGTCTATTGCCCATTTTTAAAATATTTTAAGAGTTACTTGAGGTTTTAGGGGCATCTCATCCCTCCTAGATGGCTTTCCTACCCTCTGACAAACATCACAAGTATGGAAATATTCCTTTGCATCTTTAGAAATTGTTGGCCACCATAGTCTTGCGCGTAGTATCTTCTGCACAGTGGTTTTTCCTGCATAGTTCCCTCATGTGATTCCTTCATGTGCTTCTTCCAAGATAATAGGACTTTCATGTTCCATGACACATCTCCTTAGATATTATCTGCACCTAGTTTATACAAGTCTCCTGCAATAATTTGGTAATCTACGAATCTAACCACAAAATTCTTCTTCTGTGTAGTGGTGTATTCCTTTGGGGAAAATCTTGTACTCAAAAATTCAATGATATCATAAAAGTATTCACCAACAATCTACACTGAAAAGAGTTTTGTATAAGGAAAATTGTCCTCCATGTTTCTTTGTTCCTCTCCATTATTTATCTTGGACAAATGATTTGGCCCTACATTCAATCCTCTAGGTTTCACTACTACATAAAAATCAAATTATTGCAATAACAATAACCATCTACATATTATCCCCCCAAACACTGGCTTGTTGACCAGGTATCTGAGAGCAAAGCGATCTATGAACATTTTAAAATGTTGGCATGATCAATAATGTCTTCCCTCTTTTAATGCATACACCATAGCCAAAACTTCTCTCTCTATTGTATTATAATTTTGTTTTAACTCTGAAAGTTTCCTACTTGAAAATGTTATTGGGTGATCTATGTCACCTTTTCCTAGTTGTGTTAGTACTGCTACAAGTGTTATTGAAGAGGAACCACATGAACATGGAACTCTTTTGACCAATCTAGAAACACCAAAATTGGTGTTGTCACCATTTTCTCTTTTAAGATATCCAAACCTTATTGGCACTCATCATTCCATTGTATGTTTATTCCAGGTTGCAGCGAGGTTTTTATAGGATCTAAGGTATGTTTGTATGCATAATTTTGATTGTTATATCTTGATGTTATGGCACATGCTTGAGGCATGTTTTGGAGATTTGGGCATATGATTTGAGGCACATATTGTATGTATGGTGATGTTATGGTACATGCTTGAGGCATGTCTTGGTGATTTTGGTATATGTATGAGGCACATCATTGATGTTATGGTACTTTTTATTGTCACATATTATGGTACATGGTTTATGGCATGATTGAAACATATCATGAGTGATATGGTATATGGTTGATGTACATATTGTGGTATATGGCACATAATTTGGATATTTGATGTTGGGAATACATTTTGATGTATGGTCTATGTGAGTGGATCTGGTTGATGTTGATGATGTATCATAGACAATGATAGAAACAGTGGCAGTGATAGTGATAGTGGTAGTGACAGGTTGAGTCTACACTTATATTTCAGGGCAGAATGAAGGGGCAATGAAAGGGTGTTGTAGACTCCTTTTGGTTGGTGTTGGAGAACTCGGGGAGCTGGAGCTTACTTCAGGTTGGTGCATGTAAATAAAGAGGTCATATCCTCCTTCTAGTTGTAGCTGGAGAATTCAGGGAGCTGCAACTTCCTTCAGGATGGTGCCTATAAATTAGGGGGTTGGTGCCTCCTTCCAGTTGGTGCTGGAGAATTTGGAAGTTGGTGCTTCCCATGAATGTAATATTTGACATTTAAGAAAGAATTATGTGGTTTTCTCCCATTTGGATTTCCATGTAAATTATGGTGTATTGTGTATCTATGGTTATTTTTTATGAACTTTTGATTGATATTGTTCATTATATATTTATGATCTACTACTGATAAATTTAATGATTACATGTTCTGATTAAAATTGGTAAAAGATTTCATGATACTATTTCACCCCCCTTCTCAGTATTCCAACAATTGGTATCAGAGAAGGTCCTTCAGAAAATAGTTTAATCAATGGAAGGAAGATCATGGACTGCACTAATATTGGGGTACCATAGTTTAATGGAAAGAACTATGCCTTCTGGAGAAGACAGATGAAAACATATGTACAAGCACTGGGATTTGATTTCTAGAAATCAGTAGTAGATGGATATGCAACACATGCCACTCCTCCAATAGATAGAGATGGAAAGAAACTCAGAGAAAACAATTCAAGGGACAAAAATGCTATTTTGAATGGTCTTTATGAATCATTATTTAACAAAGTAATGCATTGTGACTCTGCAAAGGTGGTTTGGGACAAACTTAAAAATATCTACAAAGGATATGCCAAAGTCAGGGGGGCAAGCTTCAAACGTATAGATGTCAATTTGAATAGATAAAAATGAAGGAAGATGAATACATTGTGGCCTACTTTCTACGAGTTGATGAAATAGAAAACTCCATGAAGGGATTACGTGAAGAAATAAAGGAAACAATAATTGTTCAAAAGGTATTAAGGTCTCTTCCAATTAGATTTGATCCTAAGATTTCATCCCTAGAAGAAAGAATAGATCTTGGCACGATAAGCATGGATGAACTACATGTAATATTCACAGCTTATGAGATGAGAACAAAATAGGACAACTCATCGGGGAAGGAAGCAACGTTCAAGGAATCCAAGAAGAAAAATAATAACAAACATGCACCAAAGAAAAATTTGAATTCATGCTACAGCTCCAGTGATGATTCTGATGAATATGAAGAGATGGCCAAGTTCGTAAGGAAGTTAAAGAAATGAACTAGCAAGTACAAAGTTAAGCTTCCATTTAAATGTTTCAATTGTGGTAAATTGGTCATTTTGTTAATAAATTTCCATATGCTAAGAACCAAGAGAATGATGAAGAAGAATTTACTAAGAGAGAAAGGAAATATCAAAAGGGAGATAGGAAAAGAAACAAGAAGAAATTTTTCAAGAAAATTATCTACTCAAAGGAGGATAGTTCATCAACATATGAGGATGATGATAGTGATAGTGACTCAGAAAATGTACCATCTATGGATTTTGAAAATGATGAAAAGGATTATGAAGAATAAGGTGAGGTAGATATTGAAGCAGAACTAATTAGTGCCTTAATAAAATTAAAGAAAGAGAGGAAGAAAAATAAATTGATCAAGGAAGAATTACTCAAGCTGGAAGAAATCTCTCAAAGTCCCAACTCTGAAGAAGATCAGTAGATGATTTTGAAACTAAAAGTTCAAGTTTAAGAATCTAGAAGGATTGAAGAAATAATCAGAAGCCATATGAAAGTAAAGGAAAAAGAGAATGAAAACTTAGAAATAGAAACTGTTTATTTAACGAAGAAAATTCACAAAAGAGATATGCAACAGAACAACACCAAAATAATTGATGAAATAATCAATGCTCAAAGGTTGTATCATGACAGGTCTGGACTGGGATACAACCAAACACAAATAGATAAGGTTTTGATCTCTATAAATACATAAGAGGAAGCATAACAAAGGACTTATGTATAAGTCACCAGAGGATTCACTAAGAAGGAAGAATGCAAACCCTCTCATGAGAATGATCAGGAAGAAGATTACAAAAGGATGGAATCGTCTAGAAGACCCATGTTGGTTGTGGAGACTGATTATCTTCCTGATTCAGAAGTCCTTTCTTTCAGCCGTGTTTATAACCCATGAAAACTTTACACCCCAAAAGTATGTACACTCTTCCACGTGGGGGAGTGCAGAGGGGGGGCACCCCCTCTGCGGGGTCCGGGGGGGATTTCCCCCTGAATGGGGGGTTCGAGGTCAAGTGGGGGTTTGAGAGCAGCGTCCCCTGATGGGGGTTCAGGGACGAAGTCCCTGAAGGAAAAATTGCCTTGTAAATGTATATTGTAATTTCATTGTAAATCTGGACCGTTCATTATAAGGTCGCAGATCTAACAGTAGAAATTATGTTAGGGTTTTTTTCCCTAGAAGGCAACCCTCTGTTGTGAGGGAAATGTATTATGGCTATGCATTATGGTGAGTATTGTATTCTGAGAGAGGAGACTGTGAGAGAAAGAAGAGGAAGTTACAATGGGTTTTGTTGTAGGTTGTATCCCTTCATTTGTTGGATAATAATAAAGGAAGGACCTAGAAATTTCTCTGGTGGATGTAGCCCACACTGGGTGAACCATGTAAATCTGTGTCTCTGTTGTATTGTGTATCTTATGTGTTTTGTTTCCGCATTTGTTTTATTTTATTTCTCTGCAGTCCTGTTTTTCTAACAACCTAGGTTTCATAATCAATAGTCACCCATGGAAATAAATATAGAAGAAAAATATAGAGGAACAACACCATTCAGAAGATCTCCCATGTATCAAACTATCTTTCTTGGTTCATGTTATTCTTGTAATAATTTTGGGAACAACACAATAAATTGCAAAGATTATGCTAAGAACAGAAGCAACTATGAAGGTCACCCTAGAATTAATCAGATCTGAAAGCCTCATGAAGCATACAACAAAAACTATAACAACTTTGGCTCATTAAACGATGAAGTAGAATGTTATAAATGAAATAATTTTGGACGCATGGCCAGATTGCAAATTGACAAATCCTCCAAAGGAACCAAAGCAAGAATTCAGCAATCATCAAAAGGGACCATCAATAATTTGGATAAGGAAGCAATATTAACTAAATGTTGAAAAATGTTCCCTTGCACTATAGGCACAAAGCAGAAGAAGTGACTAGTAAATTGATAGTGGTTGCTCAAAACATATGTCAGGTGACAAGAACATATTTATATAATCTCTGAAGAAAGAAAGAGACAGATCAGATTCATTTGGTAATGACAACTCAGCCAGAATTATTGGAAAAGGCACAGTCAATCTTAGAAGTAAGGATGCCAAGGTAGAAAATGTCATACTTGTTGAAGACATGAAACATAACTTATTGAGTGTGAGTCAGATTTGTGATCAAGGACATATACTTATATTTGACTCAAAGAAGTGTGAAATAAGAAAAGAAGGATCAGGAAAATTGACGGCTACAACAATAAGGAATCCAAACAATATATACATATTAAATGAGATTGGAAAGGAAAGATGTTTCTTGGGAAGAAAAAATGAAAGTTGGCTCTGGAACAGAAGAATGGGACACGTGAACTTTGAAAATCTGGTCAAAATCATCAAAAAGGAAGCAATAAGAGAAATTCCTGAAATTTTGAAAACGACCAGTACTATGTGCAAGCATTTCCTTCAAGGAAAGTAGACAAGAACTGAATTCAAGTCAAAGGAATACTCTACGAAAAAGACATTGTAAATTGTGCATATTGATATATGTGTACCAACGAGAATAAAAGGACTGAATGGTGAATAGTAATTCATGTTACTTGTTGATGATTATACAAGAATAACTGCGGTATAGTTTCTCAAGAAGAAATCAGAGGCATTCAAAAAATTCAAAATGTACAAGGAGATAGTTGAAAACGAAATGGATTTGAGAATTAAGTGCTTATGATCAAAAAATGGAGGAGAATTCACATCAAAAGAATTTGTGGACTTCTGTGAAAAGCAAAGAATAAATAGGTAGTTTTCAGCAACTGGGACACCTTAGCAAAATGGAGTCGTTGAAAGGAAGAACATAACTATAACAGAGATGGTCAAAACCATGTTGAAAGACTCAAAGTTGAACAATATATTTTGGGTACAAGCAGTGCACACAAAATTTCATATCTTGAATAGATGGATGCTCAGAAGTAACACTGACAAAACTCCATATGATTTGTGGAAGGGAAGACCGGCAAACGTCGATCATTTCAGAGTATTTGGAAGAAAATGATACATAAAGAGAGAAGATGACAAATTTGGAAAATTTGATTCTTGAGTTCATGAATGAATATTGGTCATATATTCAAGAAGAAGAAAGGCATACAAAAGTTACAATATGAAATTTAACAAGATAGTGGAAAGCATAAATGTAAATATTGATGAAGCAGGTGTACCAAAAATCAAAGAAGAAAGGAAAGATCCAGATGAACAGGAAAGAGAATAAAAACTAAAAGAAGAAGAGGTAGAAGAGAAGAACAACAGCCAGAAGTAGAATAGGAAGAAAATTACCAACACTAATTTGTGATGCCCTCCAGGACACCTAGCCATCGAGGTTAGAAATATCATCACCAGAACATATTATTGGAGATAAAAATGAAGGAATAGAGACTAGAGGAAGTGAAAGGTTTCGTACACCAAAGCAGAGACACCTTACACTACTATCCACAGTTTAACTCAACATCTTTGAGGAAGCCAGTAATGATGAACATTGGGTCAAGGCCATGGAAGAAGAACTACATCAAATAGAGAAGAATGAAACATGGGTAAAAAAATGTTATTGGTACAAAATGGGTGTTCATAAACAAACTAAACCGAGATGGAAAAGTAACTAGAAACAAGGCAAGATGAGTATGCAAAGGATATGCACAAGTTGAAGGAGTAGATTTTGAATAAAAAATTTCCCATGTTTCCAGAATGGAAGCAATCAGACCGATCTTGGCCTATGCATGTTCCAAGAGAATCAAAGTATATCAGATGGATGTAAAATCATCATTTCCAAATGGTGAATTAAAAGAATAAGTTTACATTGAACAACCAGAAGGTTTTCTACTATCATAAAGAGAAGATTATGTTTGCAGATTGAAGAAATTTTTGTATGGACTTAAGAAATCCCCTAGAGCCTGGTATTCAAGATTGGACAAATATTTGTAGGAACAAGGATTCAGAAAAGGTAATGCAGATAGAAATGTCTATGTGAATATTGATAGTAACAACATACTCATCATTGAAGTGTATGTGGATGACATTATCTTTGGAAGTGATGATGATAGGATAAGAATTTTTCCCAAGACATGCAGAATGAGTTTGAAATGTCACTACTTGGTGAATTAACATTATTTTGGGGACTTCAGAGATTAGTTGGATGAAGGAATTTTTATTTCAGAAACCAAGTACATCAAATTAGAAATGTTGAAGAAGTTTGGAATGGAATATTGCAAACCAATAAGTACTCCTATGGTGACCGTTTGCAAGTTAAGCAAAGATGATGAGTCTAGGGAAGCATATCTAAGACTCTACAGATCAATGATCGGAAGCCTAATCTATTTGACATCCTCGAGACCAAATGAAATGCAAGTAGTTCGACAGATTTCAATATTTCAAGCATCACTAAAGGAAACTCATGTTCTGGCAGTAAAAAGGATCTTCAGATATCTTAAATGAACAACAAAGTTTGGATTGTAGTATCCAAAAGGAAATAAGTTGACTATGGTTGCCTACATAGATGCAAATTTGGTAGGAATCATTGACGATTGAAGAAGTACTAGTGGAGTAGCCTTTTATTTGGGTGATTGTCTAGTATCTTGGTTAAGCAAGAAGCAGTCCTCAGTATCATTGTCTACAACAGAAGCAGAATATATTGCAGTTGAAGCATGTTGTACTTAGGTTCTTTGGATGAAGAAAACCCTGCAATATATACAAGTGAAGTATGATGAGCTTATTTCGATATTCTGTGAAAATATCAATGCTATCAGTATCTCCAAGAATCCAGTGATGCATTCCAATACCAAACATATTCCGATCATTTTTTACTTTCTGTGGGAATAGGTTACATAGAAAAATATCAAGGTAGAGTATATTGGGACAAAGGAACAGATTACATACATTTTCACTAAACCTCTTCTAAGAGAGGCATTAGAGTATCTTCGATAGAAACTTGGAATAGTTCCACCCCACATTGATTTACTCTTAACATGAATTATTTTCATATATATCAAAGAATTACAAGAGGAAGAACCAATGGAAAAATTGCACCAGAAGAAAGATAGAACAAAAACATGAGAGAAAATTTCATAAGCATATTGTCAGGGGGAGTTACCATTTTCCATTAATTTCAAAGGGGGATAAATTACATAAGCATGCATACATGGGGAGTATTGGTCACAGGGCAGATAGGGGGAGAATGAGTGTTTCCATCAATTCCAAAGGGGGATATTGTTGGAAAATTGATTGTCATTGATGTCAACTTTAGAGGAATTCTATAATCCTCTCGAAGAATTTGGTATAATTGAAGAATTCTCCAAAGTGGTCTCCTTATGGTGTATCTTTAAGCATGTCCCTCATGGGAAGATGCTTTGAAGAAGTATACAAGAAACCTAGATGTGTGGTAATGAATCCCAAAGTTGTTTGATGAAGAAGGACAAGAAGGACAGTACAAATACATGTGACACACTCATATATGTATAGTCCTCGTCACGATGTTTCCAACGGTAGGTGGTACATCATGCAGTTCCTCACAATTAAGGAGATACGCCCTCATGAAGTTAGAAGCCCCGAAGAACGGTTAAGAAGTCCCTAAACAGTTGCAACAAGAAGTTACAAGTCATTAATTAAAGGGTAAAATAGTTGTAACAAGAAATAATTAGTTGACCCTACAAGTTAAGAAGTCCCTAAACGGTTGCAACAAGAAGTTACAAGACATTAATTAAATGGTAAAATAGTTGTAACAAGAAATAATGAGTTGACCCTAAAATCAGGAAAAGAGGTAAAAGAACCATTAATTAAAGGGTAAAACAATTGTAACAAGAAATAATGAGTTGACCCTAAAATTAGGAAAAATGTTTAAACAGTCATTAATTAAAGGGTAAAACAATTGTAACAAGAAATAATGAGTTGACCCTAAAATCAGGAAAAAGGGTAAAATAGTTACAAGTTAGCCCCAATAGAAGTCACTTGAAAAGTATAAATACACATCAAGAGTCTCTCATTGACACACACAAGTTCATTGAATATCTATCTAGTGAACACTTGATCTATTGCCAAATATGAGGTAGAGAGGATAAGGTAAATTAAAGGGGATGCTTGTTCCAGGTTGAACCAATGTATTATGATGCAGCAAGGTTTTTACAGGATCTGAGGTATGTATGTATACATGGTTTTGATTGTTATATCTTGATGTTATAGCACATGCTTGAGGCATGTTTTGGAGATTTGGGCAGATGTTTTGAGGCACATCTTGGATGTATGGTGATGTTATGGTACATGCTTTAGGCATGTCTTGGTGATGTTGGTATATGTATGAGGCACATCATTGATGTTATGGTACTTGTTATTGGCACATCTTATGGTACATGGTTTATAGCATGATTTAAACATATCATGAGTGATATGATATATGGTTGAGGTACATCTTGTTTTATATGGCACATACTTTGGATATTTGATGTTGGGAATACATTTTTATGTATGGTCTACGTGAGTGGATCAGGTTTTATAGTGATGATGTATCATAGATAGTGGCAATGACAGTGACAGTGGCAGTGACGGGTTGAGTCTACACTTATATTTCAGGGAAGAAGGAAGGGGAAAGGAAAGGGGGTTGTAGCCTCCTTCTGGTTGGTTTTGGAGAACTCAGGGATTTGGAGCTTCCTTTAGGTTGGTGCCTATGAATCACGGGGTCGTAGCCTCCTTCCAGTTATTGCTGGAGAATTCAGGGAGTTGCAACTTCCTTCAGGTTGGTGCCTGTAAATCAGGGGGTTGGTGCATCCTAGTTGGTGCTAGAAATTTAGAAGTTGGTGCTTCCTATGAATGTCATCTTTTACATTTAAGAAAGAATTATGTGGTTTTCTACGATTTGGGTTTCCACGTAAATTCTTGTGTATTGTGTATTTTGTATTGTGTATTTGTGGTTATTTGTTATGCATTGTTGATTGATACTACTAATGATATATTGATGATATATTGTTGATAAAGTTAATGATTACATGTTTTGATTAAAAGTGGTAAAGTATTGTATAATATTGATTCAACCCCCCCCCAGTATTCTAACATTCACTTATTTCAGTCCCTCGGGAATCTCATTCATTTATTAGAGTCTCTCCGACACAAGTAACCAAGAATATCTCTGCAGGGAACTGAAGGGAATTCACAGATATAAAAAAATACCAAGAAAACAACAACAACATGACTTGTTGTTATAGTGAAACTTACCCAGGAATTCACTCATCAGGATTGGAAACCTAACTCTTCAATATTCATCTCCGAAACGCTCCAAAAATGCTCCAACATGCTCTAGAATTAACCAATATTTCTTGGTTTAGCTCCAGTTCTCTTTTTATTTTCTCTCTTCTTGATGTTCATGCAAAACTCAATGTGAAAAAACTATCTATTTCCCCCCATATGAATTTCCTCTATTTTCCCAAAACAGTTGACTTATCACTCATCCCAATGTTGATTTTATTGTATCCTCGTGATTCCAATAAATATGGATGTGACTTCTAAACCCACCCCCTAACAGGTATTCAATGATTTGGATCCCATACACTCAAAAAGAAAAATAGAAGGTTGTCCAAAATATAATAAAATTCAAAAATATAGGATTTTGGATTAATATCCACAATTAATTTTCTCCTTGGACCCCTCTTAGACACTTCTAGACATTCCCCTTTCTTTTGGATAAATCATCCCCCATCTCTATCCATATTCTGAGCAGATGGTATCATCCTATATTTATTAAAATCATAAGTACAATTTGCATATTACATTGCTTGGCCATAGTCATATTCATATCTACATTATGCATT
>ML781184.1:586462-596837 GCA_009831015.1 Picea engelmannii | reverse complement strand
ATAACACCATGTTGAAATACATATACAAATTTGCATTATAATGTTCAGAAAATAAAATTTTAAAAATCGTTTTACTCTCCAACAATAGTCCCAACCATAATCTCTCTTTCTTCTCAACTTGTTGACCCAAGGAATGTGCCCCCTTCATTTCCCTCAGTCCATTGGGTTGCACCATTCTTTTATCAATCTATCAGCACAAGAAATCATGAATTTTGGGATGTGGTTCAAGAACTCTAGTTTCCCAAAATGGAGTATTGCATTTGTAACTTCTATTTTCTTCAAAATTGACAAACATTTACGGGTATTCCTCTCACATAGTTTCTTCATGCTCCCATGTTGCATCTTCAGGATCGTAGTAGGTCCATTAAACCATTAAAATATCTATGGATTTGTTCCAAATCACTTTAACTTTCCATTCCAAGATGCATATTGGTTCCACCCGGAAATCCCCTTCATTTTCCACCTGGATCAAATTCCAATCCATTATGTGGTTAGGGTTAGGAACATATTTCTTTAATAATTATACATTAAAACCATTATGCACTCTCATGGATGCACAAAATGTTATCAGGTATGCAATTGGCCCTATCTTCTCTGGTATTTCAAAAGGCCCACAATATATTGTTGCCAACTTTGGGAAGCAACCCATTCTTATCGAACTTCTCTTCGCTTTTACTTTGAGAAAAACATGTTCGTCAACTTTAAAATATCTAAAAACTATATTCTTGTCTACATAAATGTTATGTCTACCATGGGTAGCCTTTAAATTCTTCTTGATCTTTGACATATACTCTTCCATCTCCTTTAACAAATTTGGCCCAATGATGGCTATGTCTGCTAGGTTATCCCAAATCACTGGTGTGTTACACTTCTTTCCATACAATGCTTCAAATGGGATCATTTTTAATGAGTCTTGATACCCATTATTGTAATAAAATTCCACTAAGTGGATATAATATTCCCACTTTTATGGTTAGTCCATCACATACATATTGAGCATGTCTTCAATGATTCTATTAGTCCTCTATGTTTTCTCATCTGACTCTAGGTGATACATTGTACTGAGATTTAGTTTTGTCCCAAAGCCTTCAAATAATCCTTTCCAAAAATTTGATGTAAATTTTGGATATCTATCTGAAAAAATTGTCTTAGGCACTCCATGTAGCCTAGAAATTTCCTTCATGTAAATATTTGCAATGTCTTCTACCTTGTGTGTGGTCTTCATAGGAATAAAATGTGCATCTTTAATAAAATTCCACTAAGTGGATATAATATACCCACTTTGATGGCTAGTCCATCACATACATATTGAGCATGTCTTCAATGATTCTATTAGTCCTCTATGTTTTCTCATCTGACTCTAGATGATACATTGTACTGAGATTTAGTTTTGTCTCAAAGCCTTCAAATAATCCTTTCCAAAAATTTGATGTAAATTTTGGATATCTATCTGAAAAAATTGTCTTAGGCACTCCATGTAGCCTAGAAATTTCCTTCATGTAAATATTTGCAATGTATGCTACCTTGTGTGTGGTCTTCATAGGAATAAAATGTGCATCTTTTGTTAATTTTTTTACCACCACCATGATGGAATCATGTTGCTTCATTATTATGGGAAGATTTGTAATGAAATCAATTTTAATCACTTCCCACTTCCACTCAGGAATGAGCAATGGTTGTAGCAACCCCGTTGGATGTCTATGTTATGTTTTAACATTTTGGCATTCTAAACACTTGGTTATGTAATCTGTCACTTATTTTTTCACTGCTGGCCAAAAGTGTTGACTTCTTACAACTATAATTGTCCTCTGATAACCTGGGTTCCTAGAATATGGCACATTGGGAATTTCCCTCAACACTATATTTTTCAACTCTCATGAATTGGGCACATATATATTTTCTATGCACATGAGGATTTCATCCTCTTTCAGCTCATAATAATTAACTGTTTGTTGTAAATTACCTAGCTATAATGTTTCTTCTGTGTTTACATATTGTTGGTTTAAATTTGAAACCTCTAAAATTATGTCTTTTAAATCTGTTTTGAACATGATAATGGTTTAAATATGCATTTCATGAGCTCTTCTACTGAGTGCATCAGCCACCTGATTTTCCTTTCCTTTGATATGCTTAATTTCAAAGTCATATTCATTCAGAAATTCCATCCATCTAGTTTTCCTCACATTTAATGTTGGTTGTCCAAATAAATGATTCAAACCACAGTGGTATGTTCTTAACTCAAATATTCAACCCATGAGGTGATCTCTTCACATTTTTAATGCATTAACAATTGTTTCTAACTCCAAGTCATGTGTAGTGGGCCTAATGGTTAATAACATGTGTTTCCTCTTAAGAGGTCATGGGTTCAAATCCAGAGGGGGGTAGGGTATGTATACATTCGTAGACTTTACCAGTCAAATCGTTGGGTGGAGGGGGGTCCCTTGTCCCACAAACAAGGGGGTATCATACACCAATTTGGTGTGCTGGCTTGGCCATGACCTTAAAAATAGATTATTATTATTATTATAGTATAAATCCTCTCATGCTCCTTTTATTTTCTAGATTCATAGCACACCACATTATCATTTTGAGTGAGGACTCCATCGATCCCTTCCAAGCATGCATCAGTGCACACCACAAAATCTTCATCTGGATATACAATCATAATTATTGGTGCACTTTTAAAAATATCCTTCAATTGTTGAAAACGTTATTCACATTTGGGAGTCCATTCAAGCTTCACTCCCTTCTTTTTCAAAGATGTGATTGGGATTGAAATCTTTGAAAACCCCTTTATGAATCTTCGGTAATAACCCGCGATGCCCATGAAATATCTAGCCTCTATGACATTTATTGGTGCTAGTCATCCTCTAATGGTTTCTATCTTCTCGGGATCAACCGACATCTCATCCGCTCAAATAATATACCCCAAGTAGTGAATCGTCTTTTGGTAAAATATTCACTTACTTAACTTGGCATATAACTTATGTTCTCTTAAAACTTGCAGCACCATTATTAAATGTTACTCATTCTCTTCTTCTATCTTGGAGTAGATTATAATATCATCCAAGAAAACAATCACAAACCTGTCTAGGTATTCCCTAAACACTCCATTCATCAAGCACATAAAAACAGCTAGGGAATTTGATAGCCCAAATGTCACTGTCGTGAATTCATAATGCCCATGTCATGTTTTAAGCGTTGTCTTGTTGATATCCTCTTCCTTTATCCTCACTTGATGATAACATGATCTCAAGTCAATGTTGGAAAATACTCTTGCACATTTTAGCTGATCAAAAAGATCATCAATCCTCAGAAAAGGATATTTTTTCTTTGTGGTGACCTTGTTCAATTGTCTTAAATCAATACATAGCCTTAAGGTTCCATATTTCTTCTTTATAAAAAGAACTTGGGATCCCCAAGGTGACACATTTGGGAATATATACCTCTTCTTTAATAGCTCTTCAAGTTGCATTTGTAACTCTTTCAATTCTGGGGTGCCCATTTTGTAAAGTGTCTTGTACACTGGGGCAGCTCCTGGCACCAAATTAATAGAAAAATCAATGTATCTCTTTGGTGACAATATCGGGATTGCACAAAAAACATCTTCAAAATATTTCAATACAATGTGTTCTTCAATGCCTTCCACTTTATCTCTAGCTACCTCTTCTATATGTGCTGTAAAAATGTGGCATTCCTTCCTGAAACTCTTTTTCATCTGCATGGTTGAAATTTCTCTAACAAAGACAACTCTTGAAATTCCTTGAACCCCTCCATGTTTCCCTCCCTCATAAAGACAAGTTATTGTCTTGTTGTAACAGTCTAGGAAATCATGGTTTTTCTCTGACCAATCCATGTCAATTAGATAATCATATGAACCCAATGGTATGATGTTCACATCTACCTTTGTGTTGAGTCCATTCATGTCTATTGGACAATATTTAACAAACTCATTGATCTTTCTCTTAGCCCCTATGGCTAACTAAACTAACCAATATTTTTCTTATGCTTACTCATTTACAAGTAAAATCTTTCAACAATGTTAGAGTTTATGTAACTATGACTAGCTCCAGAATCAATTAAAATTGCTATGGGATGGTTATCAATCTTACCTTCCACTTCAATCATGGGGGATTGATACTATGATTTCTTGTTGTCCAAGGTTGCATAAATTCTTGGCATGCTTCCTCCCATATCTTCAATTGTTTCAGCCTATTGAATGTTGTGGACATTCCTCAGTCTTTCACCTTTGTGAGGGAAGTCACTATATAAGTGATTTCCCTCACATACCCAACATTGTACAGGTTGTTTCCTTGGCCTTTTCCCAAATGAATCGGTTGTCTTGTGCTCATTTTGGGTTGACTATCCTTGTTGATTTGCTTGTGATTTATTCTTGAAAAAGAGTGGCTTAAAACATTTTTTCCTTTTCTATTTCTTACCCTTCATCTTGTCATTTCAAGTCTTTTGGAAGACTTTCCTCCCTCTTATTTGCTTATAAAGATGTTTTTATCTCCTTATGGCCTCTTCCAAATTTCTAGGGTTATAATTGTCGAGCTAATTATATGATATTGATTTCAACATAAAATTGTCAACCCGGGGTTCGTAAACTTAGAGATGTAAGCACATTATATGCAGGGCTAAAGCAATCTATTCTACTCTAACATTCTAAAGGAAACACTTTGACTAAAACTAAATCTAAAATCTAAAAAGTATGAAATTGCATCAAAGGAAATTAATCTAATAAACCTTGCAACTGAAACTATCTCTAACTATGAAATAAACTGAAATTGAATCTAACTTATGAAAACAATTAAAATTGAATCTAACTACGAAAATATGAAAGCTAAAATTAATCTATCAAAATATGGAATTGCATAAATCAAATCTAATAAAAGCATTGAAAATTACAAATAACAAAAGGCAAAATGAAAAGCATGTGATATCACATGAGAGACTAAATTAACAAATCAAAACATGAAGAAATCTAACTCTTTATTCCAAAAGTATCAATCCAATTACAAAATGATGAGATCCATATATGACTCTCAAAATGACAAAATATTTCATTGTTTCTCTATTTCTAGAGAGAGGCCTCCTCCCCAAATGAGGAGAGAACCCTCTTATTTATACATGAATGAGGATAACAAACTCATAATTACAGATCCACTTTTCTCTCAACCTATCCCTTCAAATCCTCCACAAATATCTTAGATAAGATATTCTCTCCAAAATATTATCTTTGAATTATCTTTTCAAATATTTAAAATGTGGAGAACATTTGAGAAGCTTCTTGAATCCTCCTTTGTTTGAAATATTCCTATATCACAAAGCTCACAAAAATCTTTAGGATAAATATGAAAAATATATATAATTTCTAAATTTTAATCAAGAATTTTCTTAGAAATGCTCAAAGATAAATAATTTGGAAAAATAGAATATGAACCCATATGTATATGAAAGTGGGGGATATTAAGGGTTTTATGGAAGGATATGGTATGAATCATGGTGACAAATAGTATATGAAAATGTGGTATTTATGCGACCCAACAATAATATTGTATCTTATCACTGTAGAAAGAGGGTAACACACTTAAAAACCTTTGGATTTTTACCTTCTCATCCTTTATGATGTCCACATGTTTTAGCAACTCAAAGAACCTCATCTCATACTCATACATTGTCATGCTTCCCAACTTGAGTTCAAAGAACTTTTTCATATTTATTTCATAGTAATTCTCAAGAAAATATTTCTCTTGGAAATATCCTTTGAACTGCCTCCATGATACCTTCCTATCATCAAGGTGTTTTGCTTGCTTAAGTTGATCCCACCACATCGTTGACTTTCCTTGAAAATAGTATGTTGTAATTCTTGTTTCTACTCTAGAGGGATAATCATGTAGCTGGAAATATGTATTCATTTCCAATAGCTAGGCCTCAACCTCTTCTCCCTTTCTATGCTCACCATTGAAATTTGGTGTTTTTATTTTGCTAAGTTCACCTTGCAGTATGTCTCCCTTGGGCCTTCTCCTATGTCTCCTCATAGGGGACACACTTGGTCTGCTCCCTTGCCCTAAAATTGGATGATATCTCCTAGTGTATTTATCTAGGGAATGATGGTGCCTTCTTATTCTCTTTGAATTATTTCCATTCTCATGCCCATCCCTTCCACTATGGGATCTGGATGATGTCACTTGTCTAGCACTAGTTGTTTGATTTGTGCCAGACTATTTATTGTATTTCCTATGCAACATGTTCAAGCTCCAAAGTAACTCTTCCTAAACCTTCATAATCTTCTCATTATGTGTCATATAACTCTACACTTCTCTCTATAGGCTTCTCATAGTTGCAGGTTCCCTCCTCTCTCTTCTTCCATTAGACTTTGTCCCAGCATTTCCCATGTCGACATGTAGCCCTTTGAGTTCCTCTCCATGCATGTAGGACCCTTGGTAATATTTCATGGTTGTGGTTCTCACATAGAAACAAAACTTTCTTCCTGTACCTATAAATTTTGCAAGAAAATGTGCATGAAAATAAATTTTCAGTTAGACAAAAATATATACATACACAATTTTGGAAAATAATACATAATTTTTTCTACTCTTTAATTCCACTAGTCATATTATTTTGTGTTGAATGTAACTTATACTACCCAAATAATTTTCTAGGTTTATATATGGATTCTCCTCTCCAAAATATTTCCAACGACTTCTTTCTTGCTCAATTCTGAGTTTTGAATATAAAGTTATAGTCATTTGAATATTGCTAATTTACCCATTTTTATACACTTTTCTTTCTAATGCAAATATTCTCAGACATCAACTTATGCCACTTGTAGAAGTAAATCTATCTGGAACCATAGAAACTTGTGTATGAGACATAGCTAAAAAAGTATGATGTGGAACTCATAACAACTCTCGGATTGGAAATCTTATGTTCTAGTATGTTAACCCCCAAACTAGGGGTAACTAAGGAGATGTTGTATCGAGGCTCGTAGGTAGAAGACATGGAGTGTTAAGATACATATGATCAATTGATCCCACATTCAAAATAGGAAGCCCCTCCTCTCTACCACACATCACCATTCATCGTCAATGGCATAGCAATGTCTGCCACACTAGCATGGCCCAGAAAGGATAATAGATGTTGCTTCATGAGGTAACAAGTCTAGTCTCATGGTAAGTGTCACTTTAATAATTGAATCATTTGAGCATGTTGCAAAGGGTCCTTTATTGATTATGGAACGTCTACTTGGAAATTTTACCTTTTTCCTTATTTCACCCTTGATGGTTGACATGGTTTCCTAGTAAGTGGGTCACCCTCAAGAAAAGGGTTGCTATTGGGGGGTCTCCTTGAAGAATCATCGTACCATTCCCTCTCATACTTACCACTTTTCACACCTCTTCCTTCCATTTCATCATCTTTTGGGTTGTTAGGTTCATTGACCCCAAGAAGGGCTTGTACCTCATTTCATGGGAAGAAGGGGCTAAAGGCCTAGAGGTGTTGTAGCTAGCACTGTAAAATTTAAAATCCATAATCCATCCTTCTAGATGATCTCCCTAAGGTCCTGAGAGCCATGAAATGATTCTCCATAAAAATGAAGGACATTTAAAGATAATATAAATAAAAATGTCTCGCTTGATGGAGGAATGCATTATGGTGTCCTTTAATTTCCAGTGCATATGGCACTCAATGTGTTCTAACTTCAAGTGGCATTGTGGTTCTCTTTTTATTTCCATTGAACATAGCACTCAATGTTCGAACCAAAAAAAATGAAAGGAAAATAAAGGGCTTGGAAAAATGTTGCATTTCAAATGAAGGGATGTAGCACACCCTCCACAATGGCACCCATAAATGAGACAATATGATCCCTTGATATGTCAAGAACCCCATGCCCAAAAGTATTATCTCAATACACATCATACTCACTACATGGCCTAGAGAGGATCTTCTTGGGAAACATTCCTTGACTTGGGGATTGGCCTACCCAATAGAGCACCATGACACCCTTCCCATACCTAAATTTGGCAAAGTTTATAAGGTATTTGAGAATTTGTTTAATTTGAAAAGTGGGGAATTAATGAACATGTTTGGGTGGTTATTTTATTAAATGTGTCCTATTTGGAATGATTATATGACTTGTGGACCTTTGGAGGGTGTATTTTATTTTCTTTGTGGGACCTTACCCGGTGAAATCTATTCATGAAGGGACTAAGCCACTTGGACCTTCATAGGGGTTGGAAAGCCCACTGGATGGATGTTGTGCTCCACTCATTTGAGGCCTATAATGATGACCATTTCACCTTGGAGGACTTCCCTATAATATGAACAAGGCTCAAAATAACTAAGAAGGGATGGCATCACCCTCTTATGCCAAAATTTCTCTCTTGGGGAGCTTGATGTCACATAATTGGGAGGACGTTTGCCCATTTAGGTGCACTTGGTGGTGTTGTGGGATTGAAGCCCCACTTACTTTCTTGATATGGGGATGATATGGCACCTTCCTAGAATGGCATCTTTACCTTGGGAGGATTATCTTCACACGTTCCATATTGGAGAGGAGTTTTATGGGCTTATGTCCCATCATTTTGTTATTTTTTGTCATTTTGTAGCTTATGTGGGAAAAAAAACAAATTGATTTGCTAATTAAGCATTGTAACTTAGATTTTATCCTAAAATTATGGTTTTAATTGTAAAGTGGAAAAATGTGGACAAACATGACTTGGGTTTTCCTCATATAAATATGAGGCAAGTCACTTTAATTTTATCATAAATCATCACTTGATATTATCACTCTTGCACTGAAATTTTGGCCCTCTTGGCCAATTCACTATCTCTCTTTTCTTGTCATAATGGATGCAACATTTGTTATTTGGAGTATTAAAGGATGGTGACTTCTCTTAGTGGTGTTTCTTTGGCAATTTGTGGATGACATATTGGTAGTAATGGTTATTGCATGCTCTCTCTTGGATTTGGTAAGTAATTTCTGCAATTAATTGTTGTTTTGTTTGTTTGAATTCAAGAAAAATATATTAAACCCTAGGAGGAGTAAAAGATATTACATCATCAACCAATGTTTTTTTTTTCTTTTATATTGAAGGATTACAAGCCTTGCAACAAGAAGTAAGAGGGATTACACCCTTGTTTCAAGGCTTAGATAGGGTTTATTTCTCTAGGAAGTAAGAGGGTTTACAACCCTAGAGAAACTTTAAACCCTCGTTCATCTTGGATTTCATGCTAGACGATTTGGAAGGATGATTGTTGGATTTCATAAGGGTTTAAATCTCAACAAAGATATATTATTCATATTTGTATAATTTTCCTTCCAACGAAGAGACTACATTCACCCAATAACAAGGCACTAATCTTTGCATTGGAGATTCTTAATTGTTGCATTGGTAAACGTGAAAATTGATGGTTTGAAATTTTTCAAGTTGGATTTGGAATTTACATGATTTAGACTATCTTATACTCTAAGGTAATCTTGATTGATCAAGTGGTTAGTTTATTTTAATATACATTAAGCTATATCCATTAGGGCTATAGTATACTCTCTTTCTCAACAAGTCTTCTTCACTTCTGACCGCTGAAATTTGCATGTAAGCAATGACATTTGATCTACTTTTTAAGGGATATTGATTGGGTGGATTGTTTGTTGATTTTGTTGGTTAAAATTTGCTACTATAGAAATAATAATCTATTGCCATAAGGCTCTCATAATTTCTTGTTTATTATTCATTTTTACATCATTGTTTGTCATCTGATTCATTGTTTCAAGCATTGGAATACTATCTCTAAGTTTCATACTAATTTATCTAATATTATATGTTGATTAGATAATTTAATTTGAAGTTATTATAACTTTGTCATTGCTTATATATAATCGTTTACTATTATAATTTTGGTACAACAAGGTTTCTTGTTGATTTCCCTCTTGTAACGGAGCTTATATCGTCATATATTGTCTTGGTTTAGCTTGTCTAATATTGTTTTGCAGGTATACAATATTCGAAACTTTTTCCTTGACTCGTACCCATCATTCATAGAGCCTTAAGACCTTCTAGTTGTGACCTATTGGGATGGTTCCTTCATCTCCTTCCCTCTCCCCTTGTAATTCCCCTAGGGTCACCTAGGAAGCCTCCATTGTATTGGACTTGTCCATCACTAAGACGAGGGGGATATCTTGTTAAGCCCTAATATTGTCTCATTAACCATTAATTGGGGCATATTAGATAAGTAATGTTATTTTATTTATGTCAGCTTTAGGCCATTAGTTGTAATTATACCTCCTAATCTCCTATATATACCAAGGAGACATTTTCATTTTGAATCATCTTGTACTTGAACATTTAAGTGGGGTAAAAGGAGGTTGCCCCCT
>ML781184.1:536492-581177 GCA_009831015.1 Picea engelmannii | reverse complement strand
CTTGTACTTGAACATTTAAGTGGGGTAAAAGGAGGTTGCCCCCTCGAAGAGGCTTATTATCTAAAATTATCTCTTTTTCAAGGCGTTGAGTACTTTTCCTGAGGTTTTTCTATGCTATATTGATGTTTGGTTCTTAACATATCTATTGAGGTAAAAGTGATAGGTGTCACCAGTTGTGTCTTACTCTTGTTGCTTGGGTTGGAAATTGACCAAACTACAAACTATGTGATAACATATTCAACAACTACAACAATATAGAAATGACAACTTTGTCTTTTTTCACCCATTTTTTCAAACTTGAATATTTAGCAAAACTGGTTATCTCCCAAACTATGCACTTATGGAAAAAAATCACTAAAACAAAGTTGTCTAGATTGATGAGTATACAAAATGTCAAATAAATAATGTTTTCCAGATTTATCATTTGGGGACCCTTTTCCTCCTCTAAAAATCTCAAAAATCCCCAAAAAGTGGCTCGGGATAATGGATTTTGACCTATTTCAACATCCTCATTCTAAACCCCTTAGAATTTGTTCAATTTCTTCATGGGTTATTTTCTTGGTTTTTTTTTGGACTCTCCAAGAATTTCATCTTAATCTGGATCTTTGCTAATGATTTGGACCTAGATCTTTAAAAACCACTATTTTGTGATTTCTAACAAATCCAAGCAGAAATGAGCAATGGCCCTCTCTAGAACTTTTGTAGATATCCTTATTTTGGTAAAAACCCAGAAAATTCATCTCAATTTAAATTAATATTCTCTAGTTATATACAAAATAATACTTTGACTTCATGTTTTGTTTTTAACTAAAAGAAATTTTTTCCTATGTGACATCTTTGCAGAAGTGGTTGCTAACGTGGCAATATGGTTCCGCGTGGAACCATGAGATGATTCCATGTCACCATCTTGGTCTACTTGTCATGCCTCATCAGCCTTCTCTCTATTATTTCTCCTCTTTCTCTTACGTTGACCTTAAAAATTAATAAAATATTAATATTTTACAAGACCCACTTGCCCAGCTGGCACACCTCTTCCCCGTGATGGGGAAAGGGTCCCACCCCGACTAATAGACTCTATGTGGCACCCCTTTATTGGTTGCAGGGATGGGCGAGTCCCATCCTCCACCTTTACTTTTGCATGCACAAACTTGCATGTCTCTTATATATAACGATGGAGATTGGACGAAATCAATAGTGGAGAGGCCATGTCGTGTTAAGAACTTGGTTATGTTATATTGAATAGAAACGAGAATATAATAGTAATTACCAATGGAACAACAAAGTATAGATAATTATCACATCAAAATGATACCTTTATTGAAACGGAAGCAATGTTCACTTGCCTCTTTGAGGGGGAAACCTCCAGCAGAGCAGAGCTATATTACAATAATTATCAAGACAAAGATTTCAAATGCCCTCGACTCCTATTTATACTAAACATATCTACCCAAAATAACAATCAAGAGGAAAATAATTCTAGACGAGGAAGATTCTATTAGGTCTTCTTACATTTGACTTATTATCCTTATTCCTAGGCCTTATTTATTAATATCGACCTTTATTACATGGAAAACATATTATTCTACCTACGTGAGGGGTTAGGGAGGTTAGGTTCCTAATATGCCCCCCCCCCTTAAAAACTAATCTTGTCCTCAAGGCTTGAGATGAGGAAATTGTTGCAGGATGGTAGTTAGTTCCCAGGTGGTATCTTTTCATTGTGTGTACTTCCATTGAACTAAAACTTCCTTTATAGTGTGATGGCAGAGACGACGCTCACGTTGGTCCAAGACTGCTTGTGGATGCAACCAAATGGAACCTTCTTCATCCAACTAAAGTAGACTGGTATGATTCGGGCACCTAGTGCTAAGCACTTTCTTTAAGCAGGAAACATGAAAAACAGGGTGGAGATTAGAGTGACTGGGAAACTCTAACTGGTAGGCCACTAACCCCACTCTCTTGAGAATATGATAAGGACCATAAAATTTGGGGGCGAGTTTTTGACACTGTTGGACTTTAAGTGAAATCTACTTATAAGGTTGCAGAAGAAGAAACACCTAGTCCCCTTCTGCAAATTCACATTCAAAATGGCCCTGATCTACTTGTTTTTTCATGCGATTCAGATCCATGACCAAATTTTCTTTGAGAGTACGGAGAATGGCCATGCGGATTGTAAGAGTTTGATCCACCTCTTGAACCTTGGAGAAACCGGGCATGTATGATAGAACTGAGGGTGGATTTTGTCCATAGACTGCTTCAAAGGGAGTCATGTGAGTGGTGGTATGGTAAGAGTTGTTGTACCACCATTCGGCTAGGGGTAACCACTAAACCCACTGATTTTGTCTGTTAGATGCAAAACACCTCAAATAGGTTTCCAAACACTTGTTGACTACTTCAATTTTTCCATCAGTATGAGGATGATATGTTGTGTTGAGATGAAAATGGGTTCCCTAGAGTCGAAACAATTCTTTCCATAAAGTGTTGGTGAAAGTTTGATCACGATCAAAAACAATAAAATGAGGCATGCCATAGAGTTTGAAGATATTATCCATAAAAATTTGAGCCATAGTGGATGTTGTGAATGGGTGTTGAAGAGAATAGAAATGAGCATATTTGGAAAGATGATCCACAACTACCATGATGATTGACTTATTTCTTGATTTAGGTAATCCAACAATGAAGTCCATAGAAATATTTGTCCAAATAGTAGGTGGAATTAGAAGCGGTTGGAGTGTGCCTAGAGCTTTGATTGTCTCTCCCTTATTGCGTTGACATGTATCACATTCAGTCACAAAGGTGCAGATGTCCTATTTCATATCGTACCAGAAAAAAGAACGTTTGATCATTCATAGGTTTTGGTAAAACCAGAATTCTTAGCTCTAGGTGAAGCATGAAACTTATAGAGCATAGTGTATTTAAGGTTTGATTGTTTGCTTAAATACAAGTAACCTTTATAACGAAGATTTTCATGGTGCCATGAGTACCCTAGAGAATCTTGTGGATCATGTTGCAGTGTTTGGATCAGTTTGAAATTTTGGGATCTTGTAACCATTTCTAGCGAACCTCCTAAAGCCAATCTGTGACAATGAAAGAGAGAGAGAAAAGGGACCCGTCTTCTTCATATTTCTTAGAAATGGCATCAGCCATGAAATTTGTTTTTCCTTTTTTGTAGATGATCTCATAATCATGCCCAAACATCTTGGTTACCCATTTTTGTCGCTACGGGGAAGAAATTATTTTTCCAAAAAATACTTGAGGCTTTGATGATCAGTTTTAATTTGGAAGTGTTTCCCCAAGAGATAAGAGCGCCAGAGACCCACAACATGCAGAATAGCCAATATTTCCTTTTCATAGGTGGATTGGCCCAAATGGCATTCGGACAATTGTTTGTTGGTGAAATCCAAATTTCAACCATCGTGCATGAGGGTAACCCCAATTCCTTTCCCTAAAGCATCACACTCCAATACAAAGGTCTTGTTGAAGTCAAGGAGAGCCAGAATAGGAGTAGTGCACATAACTTCTTTCAAGGATCGAAAGGAATGTTTTGTTGTTGGAGTCCAACTGAAAGCATTCTTTTTAAGGAGTGTTTTGAGGGGATCTACAATTTTTCCATAATTCTGAACAAACTTGCGATAATAGCCCGTCAAACCCAGGAAGTCATCCAAACTTTTAATAGTTTTTGGGTGTGGCCAATCTTACATAGATTAAATTTTCTTTGGATCCATGCTAACACCATCTTTTCCAACAATATGTCCTAGGTACTCAACTTTAGAGGCTCCAAAAACACATTTAGACTACTTAAGAAAAGTTTGTGTTCAAACAATAGTTGTAGAACTTGATCCACATGGGAAAGATGGGCTTGCCAAGTTTTGCTATAGATGAGGATATCATCAAAGAAAACTAGAAAAAAATGACGGAGGAAAGGACAGAATACATGATTCATGAGACTTTGAAAAGTGGAGGTAGCATTACAAAGTCCAAATGGCATAAACAAGAACTCATAGTGACCCTCATGAGTTCGGAATGCAGTCTTCATAATGTCTTCTTCTTTCATATGAATTTGGTGGTAGCCAGAGTTGAGATCAAGTTTGGTAAAATATAAGCACCACTTAATTCATCCAAAAGGTCATCAATGACAGGAATGGGAGATTTATCTTTGATGGTGAGTTTTTTGAGGGCGCGAAAATTATGACACATGTGCCAAGTACCTTGTTTCTTGAGTACCATGACTACTAGAGAAGAATAGGGGCTGGTACTGGGACGGATGACACCGGCTTCTAGCAATTCTTGAAAAATATTCTCAATTTCATTCTTCTGGCAGAAGGGATGATGACAAGGGTAAACATTTGGAGGAAGACTTCCCAGAATGAGAGGAATGGAATGATCATGGACACCTAGAGAAGGGGGAAGTACCTAGGGGGTTTGAAACATAGCTTGGTGTTGGGAGAGGATATATTGGAGGTCAGGATGGACAAAGGGTGTATCAATCACCTTAATGGAATGAAGTTGGGAAATAATGCCATAATGACCTTTTCTAAATAGCTTTTCCATTTGGTGGGAACTGGTGATCTATGGTGACCCTGTTGTGATTCCTTGGAACCAATGTTGTTGGCCCTCTTGTTGTAATTTCATGGTTAATTTCTAGAAATACATGGTGATAGGGAAGAGATTACATAACCATTCAGCACCAAGTACAATGTCACAACCGCCCATGTCAATAGCAAACATATGATATTTCAGGTGGTACTAACCAATATGGAGGCGCACACTTTCATAACACCATCCACATTTCATGGAAGCCCTATTGGAAATCATGATTTGGAAATTATTAACTGGATAGATATAGCAATTGACTTCTTGGGAAATGCGGTGATGAATAAAATTATGGGTGTTTCCACTGTCAATGAGAATGATGAATTTCATGTTCTTAATGTAGCCAATTAACTTGATGGTTTAGGGAGAAAAGAAACCAGTGAGGGCATTCAAGGAAATCAATGGTTCAACTTCTAGTGGATCAGAGGGTGGATTAAGATCAGCTGGTGGGGGTAGCTCAGCTACATAAGAAATATTGTCCTCTTCTTTAGAAACATCCTCATTCATAGCCATAAAAAGCTTATGTTCCTTACACATGTGCCCTAGAAAATACATGTCATTACAATTATAACAAAGACCCTTAAGTTGGCATTCATCCATTTCATCCCGAGTCAATTTTTGGATCTTGAGGGAAGTGGAAGGAGGGGTGGGAAGAGTGGGTTTAGGGGGAGGAATAAAGGGTGTTTTTTTTTGTCTGGGATGAAACTACTTTTTGTGATTCCTTGGCCCTTTTAGTAGCTTCCAACCAAGTCTGGGAATGAGCCATGAGGGCATGAGAATGTATTTCATCCTTGAGGCCATTGATAAAGCATTCCCTGAAAAAATCATATGTCATGCCCTTCATTCTGAAATCCAATTGCTCAAAGGCAGCTATAAACTCTTCCATTGGACCAGTTTGTCTCAACTTGGTCAAACAGCCTAAATGATGGTGTCGGTGTCAAAGAAGTCATAAATCTCTGCAACAAACTATGTCCAAGCCACTGATACCCTTGGTGTTCCCTTTTATGCCATTGCCACCATTGCCAACATTTAGGATCTAAATGGATAACACTATAATGGAGTTTGGCCAACTCATTGGTAATGTCGTGCAAAGAAAAGTAGTGTTCCATTTGGGTGACCCATCCCATGGGGTTTGAGCCATAAATTTTGTTCACATCCACTCGAGGAAGGCATAGGTCACACTGAGAGTGATTGGACTGAAAATTCTGGGAAGTGGAGGAAGTATCACCTTCGAGGTGAAAAGGTTGGTCAGATGAGGGAAAGCCTCCAGGGACATTTAGTTTTGTTAAGAGTTGGATCACAAAGGATTCAAGTTGGATTTCCATGTCTTGTTTCAGGGCTTCCATTTTAGATTCTATGGTGGAATTCATGAAGGAATTGATGGTGGAAATATTGGCATTGAGTTGCCGCAATTCCTTCTGGGCCATGGAGAAATCAGATGACAATGTATTGAGGCATGCTTCAAGATCTTGGCTACATGTCTGGGCCATGGTGAAAGGGGGTACATGAAGGAGGCGAGTGGGTCCGCTCATAAAAGGGGTTATAGGAGAAAGGTATCATAATGATTAAGGTGAAAAGGGGAATCTGATGGGATAGATCCCAAGTAAGAGGGTCGGGAGGGGATCGGGACCACAAAACAACAGTTGAAAAATTCTAGGTATCACTATGATCAGGTTGAAAAGAGGAATCCAATGGGATAAGTCTCAAATAAGGGTGCAGGCAGGTCCCAGAATTTTTTTTGTTTTACTCCTGCGGAGTTATACTCCGATCTTGATAATACTGTAGTGGAAAAATGCCCAAATTCTTAACAGGAATAAATGTGTAGTAATTTTGCAACCAGAATGCAGGAGGCAAGGTTGCACGATAATAGATCTTGTCTATTCCTTTTATGTTATGTTTTCATCCCAAGGGTTGGGATGTTCAAGGTTCCTATAGACAAGGGTTTCCCATGTGCTATAGTTATCTGATATACATGCAGCGTCGAACAATAGTACTCGTCCCAATATCTCAGGAAACCAACTAAAGAGGCTAGACCATACCCTTATTCGTCTACACGATTACTCAGGTACTAGAGAGTGTCTTCCCGAGTGTTATTCTCAATGGCACTATAGCAATCAGGAGGTTGATCATTTGATCTACAACAGGTTTTAGGATACTTAGGCTAGTCTGTATACAGGTGTTGTCTAATGCACTACCACTCGAAGGAGTACCAACAGGGGTTACAAGGGTGTCCAACAATGTGAGATTAAAAACCTCTTGTATTTCCCGCATGTATGCTTCCTCGACCGCATATTTATACGCTAAACGAAAAATCACTATAGTTTACATCTCTACCCTAGAAAAAAAAAATTACCCACAATTTATGCCCAGGAAAGTGCTCTGATACCACTTGTTAAGTACCTAGTTATGTTATATTGAACATAAACAATAATATCATAGGAATTACCAATGGAACAACAGAATAGGGAGAATTAGCACATCAAAATGATACCTTTATTGAAACAAAAGAAATGTTCACTTGTTTCTTTGAGGGAGAAACCTCCAGCAAAGCAAAGCTCTATTATAATAATTCTCAAGACAAATATTTCTCATTCCCTTGACTCTTATTTATACTAAATCTATCTACCCAAAAGAACAATCTAGAGGAAGATATTTCTAGAAGTGAAAGCTTCTATTAGGTCTTCTTACATTTGACTTATTCTCCTTATTTCTAGGACTTATTTATTAATATATTCCTTTATTACATGGAAAAGATATTATTCTACCTACATGAGGGGTTAGGGAGGTTAGGTCCCTAACATGTCGCATCCCAAAAGTGCACGAGATTTAATAAACCCCTAGGGTTGCGACACTCCAAACCGCTTTCTACGTGGCACAATCTTATTGGTCTCACATGATAAAGGGTTCCGAGCCAAAACTGCTTCGCCGCCCATGTCACAATGGTTTATGGTATTAGATATACCACCACCTCATGTGGCTTCCACATCACTTTCCATCATGCCACCAACTTCCATCGTGGCAGTCCATGTCACCGCCACATGGCCTCCATGTCACGCTAACGTTATGTTACGAAAAATTGCCCAAATTTTTCGGAAATGCATAATTTTGAATTTGTTTTTACCAAGGCCACCATGAAACTCAAAATTAAGCTTGATAATGGCCAATTTAGGCCTAGTGCATATCGAATCAACCTCTACACCCAAACCTCGACACTCTTATGTCAAATCATCCTACAATTTCTCTCAATTCTTCATGGCTACACTGTAATTTCCATAATTCGAATTATAGGCCCAACAAATGCATAGTTAGAGATTAAAATTGGGGATTTTAACCCCTAAACTCTAATTCACTGAAATTACAGGCAATTTCCTCACATTTTTTCTTGAAAAGTATGGCAACCACATTGCAACATTCTCTAAGCCTAACTCTGCAATTTTACCTTATGTGTGTTGACTCTGGCCCATACAGGCTCAGTGTTTGAACATGTAGCTCTAATATGTTAGTTTTTGTAGCTTGGAGGTACTTCTGCATTAGTGGTGATCAACATGAAGAAATGACTGAGCAAATGTCTCTCTCTAGTAACTTGACTTTATAAAGTGATTTTATAAAGTTAAGTTGGGTATTTTATTTAATGGGTAAAAGTGACTTTATAATGTTTGGGTCACTTAAGTGATTTAAGTAAACTCAAAAAAAGATTAATTCACGTTCGTTGATCTTCTTGATCAAGATTGAATCTCAACCCTTGAGATCTAGGGTTAGGGCAGTTACTCATTAAAGAATTCATAAAAGCAGCTTGTGAGAGAGGTGGGGCGTGCTTTTCAAGGAGAGATTGAGAGGGAAAGTGAAGAGACATGCATTCTAAGAGATACCAAAAGAGATTGCGCTGAAGCAGAAAGGAGAAGGATAGCAAGAGAAGGGGAGCACTTTCCAAGAGGGATAGAGGGCATGCATCCCAAGACAGGTACAACATTTAATGTTGTTTTGTACAGTGGAATAGAAGAGGTCGTACAATACAGATTTAGAGGGTCGTACTATTTTTTTTTAACTACACAAAAATTGAGGCTTCTACAGTTCAAGGCATCTTGAGGGCATTTACAGTTGGAGATAAGTCTGTACAGAAAAGGTTTGTACTGCAGAAAATATGGGCACATAAATCGAGGTTTTGTAGTTGTCTTGTTGGCTGAACTGGGTCGTACAAGCCATACAACAGTGGCACAGTTATCAAGGTAGTGTGACATAGATTTCAAGAAGTATTTAGTGTTGGGTTTGTGAGATAAGCATTATTTTATTCTTGCTATAACAGACTGTTGTAAACTCATAATATTTCTATGTGAGCTCAATAAAAAATCTATCTTGGATTGGTTTTCCCCTTGTGGGTTTTACCAGGGGCATTTCCCAGAAAATCTTTGTGTCAAATGTGTTAATATGTTGTTTATTGTTCATTTAATTTCCATTGTTTATTTTCAGTTTTCTTAGTCAATGTATTTCTGCTCATAAAGTACAATAGAATGTTGTTAAATTTAATACATTACTATTGAATTTATTGGAGGTTGAAATATAAGTTTGACTAAGTGATTGTTTAGTGATATTATGTGTAATAACATTTTGTAACGTCCCCCAACTTAACCAAAGAACATTAGTTGTAGAATTACACATAAATTCAAAATTTTGTTTTGCTAATTAATTCTTGTAGATTATCAGCTACGAATTAAACACATATTTAACTAAAATCAGATACCCATAATTAAATTATTCTACAACATTCTAAATGAACATAATGCAGCTAATATTTCATCTACAATAGCACATAAAACCATTATCATACACATGATAAATGCATAGCCATAAAACTCGTAAGATAACTCAAAAATAGATAAACACCTATCTTTTTAAAACATTTGTGCAACTAGTTGTTTGGGAAGGATGTTCCACCCAACCATAGATTTTTTGTTATAAATATAAACAACAAGTCACACCCAATATAGGGTAGGAATCCACAATGGGTCCTCTCATAGTCCACTCACATCTCAAAAACTCACAACCCGTTGGTATTCTCCTACACCTATCCTCAATTTCCTCCAGTTCTCTTCCTCTTAACCTGTCCAACCCAAGAAATGTACCTTTTCACTTCTCTCAGTATCTCGGGTGTCCCATTCATATATTATGGTCTCTATAGCACAGGTAACCAAGAATCTCTTTGTTGGGAAATTAAGGGAGCTCACTTCTAGGAGAAAATTCTATAAAAACAACAGTAACACTTGTTGTTACAGTGCAACTCACCCAGAAATTCACTCATCTGACCTGACAATATGGCTCTTTAATTTTCATCTCCATAATGATCCAAAAATGCTCCATCATGCTCTAGAATTTTCCCATCCTTCTTGGTTTATCTCCAGTTTTCTTTTTCCTTTCTCTCTGCTTGTTGTTCATGCAAAACTCAATGTGAAAAAACTGTTTATTTTCCCCCATACGAATTTCTTCTATTTTCCAAAGACAATTGACTTATCACTATGCTCAATGTTGATTGTACTTCATTCCATGCTTCCAATAACTATGGATGTGAATTCTACACCCACCCCCTAATATGTATTCAATGATTGGGCTCTCATACACTCAAACAGGAAAATAGAAGGTTGTCCAAAAGATAATAAAATTCAGAAATCGACCCCCCTCTTAGACACTCCTAGACATTCCCCTCTCTTGTGAATAAATCGACCCCCATCTCTATCCATATTCTCGGCAATTGGTATCACATTATATTTATTAAAATCAGAAATACAATTCACATATTACATCGCTTGGCCATATCCATATTCATATATATATATATATATATATATATAATGCATTAATTAAAATGGGGATTATAGTGGGGATGTTACACAAATACCTCTAACGAAGTATGGACAAGTGTTCTATTATAAAATCATATTAAAAGAGAGAAGATCTATATGTATGCTTCTAGTTGCTTCAAGGGAATTGAATTGAATTATCCTTCCTCCCACAGTAAAATTCTTGTTGTCGAAAATGGTATCAAAAGATTCAGGTTGTTCCTAAAACCTATCCATTTCACAGTAAGCACATATTTAAAACATATGAAAGGGATGTTATCAAACAAACAGGGAAAAACATAGTATTAAGATGGAGTTTGTAGCTTGATGGATATGATTTCTAGATAGGGTATAAGCCAGGAAAAGAAAATTGTATTGTAGATATTTTCACCAAGGAAGCAAAATATTTGGCACAAGGAGTTTGCAAAGACATTAAGATGATTATCGGAGAAACTAGTTCTAGTAGCCAAGCATATCATCCTCCTTATCCAGGTCCATAAGGATTTTATTGGGTTTTGGCTTGTAAATTATGTATAGAAAGTTTTTTTTTTAGTGCTTAGTCAAGTCTATTAGAGTCAGTCCAGCATATGAATATATTTTGTATAAATGGTTCAATAGTCATAATCATGAGTCAAATTTATGGTGTTTTAGAGAATATCTAAAGATGTGCCAGGGTGTCATCTAGTTTGAACCATACATAGGTTAGAGGTATATAGTTTTGCATGAACCATGGATTTCATATAGGGATTATTATCAGACCACGTTATATATAAAGCATGTATAGAATGTATGGATCATTTTTTAATGTAGTATTGTTTGCATAGAACCTTTGACCTCTTGGTTTTATGTTCTCATGCACAGCTACTGCTTGAGAGATGAAATATTTAGCTCTGTTCGGAAAAAGGAATTTATATTGCATATACATTCGTAAATCACTAAAGCATTAAAATGTGAACCATGGTTCTGTTTTGGATTAAGTTTTTTTGGAAGAACCTTGCAACTAATACAACATCAACCCCCAAATTTGTCATGTTTTGAAGTCAAAAGAAATTTCTATGAATTCACATCTATATCAGTATAGGAGTATCCCCCAAGTATGATGGGATCTCCATTTTATCACTACTTCAATATTCTTCCACCTATGGATGCAACATCATTATCTATGGAATCTGAAGATCGGTATTATAATACCTCTTCTGATTGATGGAAGCATAGTGGGCCTTCACCAAATAATGTATTGTCTAACCGGTCGACAGTGGTGCTAATCGTTTTCCATTGGATTTCATCATAATATCCACTTTGTATCTTGTCTATTCATATGAAAAGGAATGATGGGTCAAATTATGTCTGAAAGGACTCTTACATGACGAAATAACATTTAACACTCCTCAAATTCCCCATCATCTCATAAGGAAAAATAAATTTATGCAGGTCCTTATGATCAGCAATTATAAGTTTGTAATAATTGAATACTGACTATTACTCATATAAAAGGACCATTTGGCCTTCATTTGAGGGATTGGGTCTTAGAAGAAAGAGGTCTAAGAATTTAGAGTCAAAATTCTTGTTGAGATCCTGTAAAGATGAAGCATGCTCTTGGCCTCACACTACTTGTGATTTTGACTAGTCAGAAAAAGAACTATTTTATATTGAGTTTATTATTTGTTCATAGATTCTCAAAGCAACCAACCAATCATGAGACCTTAAATGGTCAAAGACTAACCTTCGGGAAAGATAGGATTATGAGCATTGTTTATGTAATCTGGAACAAGCTAGTTTATAGAAGTAAAAGAGATCAAAGTATGCTCTTGACCTCGCACCTTTGGTGATATTGGTTAATAAGAAAAGATATTTTTAGGAAAAGGTTGGTCCTATCACATTTTGTAATTGGAATCACTATAAATCTCATCGAAAGGTTTCCAGACCAATAACCCGGAGGATTATTCCATACAAAACAAGGAAGAGTCTAATTGAGCTTCGTCCTTGGGTTTAATCCCTACTATTGAGCATTGAGAATTCAACCCCATCAATGTAGATTTTAACCTTGTACAATAATTTATTGCAAACATATTTTCAATAAAAGAACATAAAAGATACAATGGAAAATACACACATTACACAGATATTTTTCCCCTGGAAACCCAAATTGGGAAAACCAACATATTCTATATTCATTCACCATTATGCATTGTTTACAATACAATATACATATAGGATCAAGCGGCATCCAAAACCCTAATTCAATGACCTGGATTAGTCAACAACCATAATTCCTTAACTGGAAATAGAAAACCATCGGCGAAAAACTATGTGTCAAAAAACCACCCAAAACGAGCATGAAGACCGAGGAAAAAAATTTCAAGGGCATTTCCCTCGAACCCCCATGCAAGGGGGCTCCCGCACCCTTGTGATCCCCTGGGAAAGGGTGAGCTCTATCCCCTCTTACCCCCCTGCACACCCGACACAACGTAGACACTAGTTCTAGTCATGCAAAGAATATAACACATACCCAACACTCAACATGTCGGCATGTATGTACAATGGAGCACATCTCCTTGTCATAAGTGGGATATTTGTTAAAAATATCAGATAGTTTTTAATTGTGATATGGAATCAGATGTCTCTATTGAATGAGAATTGCACCAATTTCATAGTCAAAGGCATCTATCTCAATCTCAATCTCAAATGGTTGTTGCAGGTCTGGCAATGTGAGGACTAGTGTGGAGAAGAGACAGTGTTTCATATATTAGAATTATTTTTGTTGTGATTTATACTAGGAAAAATTGGTTGGATCTCCACCCTTGGTCCCTTTACTTAAGGGACAAGTGATATGAGAGAAACCCAACACAAACTTACGGTGGAAGTTGGAAATGCCCAAGAAGTTGCAAAACTTTGTCAGAGTTGACAGCATTGTCCAATCGTGAATGACATGGATCTTGGTTGGGTTCACTTGCACCCCATATTCATCCACAGTGTATCCTAAGTATTGAATTCTTTGTATGTCAAATGAGCATTTATCCATATTATAGTATGACTTGTGTTGTCATGAGGTGCTCAGGACGTGTTGAATGTATTGCAAATGTTTTACCTAGGTCCAACTGAAGATGAGGATGTCATCCAAATATACTACCACAAAAGATTTTATGAACAGCCGCAAGATATCATCCATCATCCTCATGAATGTCGTTGGAGCATCAGTTAATACAAAAGGCATGACCAACCCCTCAAAAAGGCCTTCTTTAGATTGGAAGGCTATCTTCCATACTGTTGATTTTTCAATAAGCTAGGTTAAGCATGTAGTTCATTTCAATTTTCATTTGTCTTAGCTATAAAAAAGAATGTTGCAGCAACCAAGATCACAAGAAGAATCACCATGCACAAGAACACAAAAAGTATCCTCGGAAAACCCTTCTCAACAAGGGAATAAAACCCATCCAAATCCTTTGCTATATTTCTCAAGAGAAATACCTTCACCACCAAGATAAACCCTAGCACACAAGAGGGTGCTTAAACCCTATAAGTCTAGCGCCCAAGAGAGGTGCGCCCTTTTCCCTAAGAAGTGTACTTGCTAAAATTTCCAAACTCACATGAAGGATATGATTCCACAATGGGGAATCTTCCTTTAGTTATATTAGACTTGTCCTATCAACAGAAGTGTTTATTGGCTCAACAGGGCCGACCTCTCTAAGTAACATTATAATTAATATTAACCAGATTAATTATCTTTTACATTTATTATTAATCACACTAAGGTGGGTCTAACCCGTACCCTTTACATAACAATTAGGGTTATAGTCAGGTCTGACTCTTGAACAATATATATATCAAAGGATATAATACACCCACTAGTGCTAATCCACTAGGGGCACATCCATAGGGATATCATATCTTTGGCTCAATGCATTACACAGAAGAACCAGATCTTCACACGTTCACTTATGCTCATCCACAGGCATGTCCACTCTACAGATATTCTTTCCCACTACCTCACACGGGACAATCATCTGGATTATTCTCGTCAACTCTACTGCTCAAAGGATGCTAATACATCATCTTCATTTATTTTCACATGACGATGCACCCAACACTTTGGGATTTCACATGTTCACCTTGTGCTCAGCCACGGGCACGTCTAACTCAACAGATCGCCTTTCCCACTGGATAATCATTTGGAGTTCTTCTCAACTCTCTGAATGGAGGAGGTCATATCTACATTCCATATCTCTCTCAGAAAGGAACCATGTACCCTTCTTAGGGGATTTATCTCAGGATTGTAAGCTAAGAGAAAGACTCACATAGCTCCAATGATCCACATCTCATAGGTTTGTAAGCTGGATAATGTCTCACATAGTTGCAATCATCAACACTCCCTCTCATCTAGGGAGGCATTTTCAACCAGGCCAAGTCTCTCAGGGAAATACTCGAACTTTATCTTAGCAAGTGGTTTAGTGAAGATATTTTCAATTTGTTCATGAGTAGAAAGATATTGCATGTGTATTGTCTTTATCTACGCCATGTCTCTGATACAGTGATACTTGATTTCAATGTGTTTTGATTTTTCATGAAACACTGGGTTCTCGGAGATATTTACACAGCTCTGGTTGTCATAATGAATAGTAGTTGGATCCATCTCGTGATTGAACAAGTCAGTCAAAATTTTTTGAATCCATACTTCTTCACGAACTGCCACACTTAGTGCAATGTACTCTGCCTCTAATGTACTTAAAGCCATATATATTTGTTTTCTGCTACACCGGGAAACCATGGTTGATCCTAAGGTGAAGAAGCAACCTGAGGTGCTCTTTCTGTCTACTACACTTCCTTCCCAATCTGCATCGACATATCCTTCCAATATTAATTCCACATTGGTTGCATATCTTAGGCCATAACCAATTGTGCCTTGTAAGTATCTCAATACGTGTTTTGCATCTATCCAGTGTGTATGTTTTGGTTGGCTCATAAACTGGCTAAGCACATTCACTTCATAGAAAATGTCATGTTTGGTGTTAACCAGATACATCAAATATCCAATAAGTTGTCGATATAAATGTGGATCTACGTCTCCTGAATCAGTGTCACTCATTTTCTTTAAATCCATTACCATTGGAGTAGGCATGGATTTGCATTTTATCATACTGAACTTTTTCAGTATCTCCATAGTATATTTTCCTTGACTTAGGAAAATCTCATATGTTCTCTACCATACTTCTAGTCCCAAGAAATAATGCATTAGGGCCAAATCCTTCATTTCAAATTTGGCATCTAATGTTTTCTTGCATTATGCAATGAGTCTCTCTGAAACGATGAGGAAAAGATCATCCACATATAAGACTAAAATCAGACACTCATTGCCATCAATGTGATAATACAAATTTGGATCAGCTGCACTTTTGTTGAAGCCCAAACTCATCAGAAATCCATCCATTTTATCGTACCAAGCACATGGTGCTTGTTTTAGACCATATAGGGATTTCTTCAACCTGCATACATGATATTTTTCGTTGTGTATAACGAAACCTTCTGGCTGCTCAATATAAACTTCTTCCTCAATTTCACCATTGAGAAAAGTTGTCTTTACATCCATCTGATGTAGCTTCGAACCCATGGACACATCTAGTGCAATGATGGATCGGATGGAGGTATATCTGGCTACAGGTGCAAAAGACTCTTCATAGTCGACTCCCTCTATTTGTGAAAACCCTCTAGCCACAAATCTTGCTTTGTATTTTTCAATGCCTCCATCAGCAGCATGTTTTATTTTGTAAATCCATTTGGAAGTCACTATAGACTTTCCCTCTGGTCTTGGAACAATATCCCATACATCATTTTTTAATATAGATTGGTATTATTCAGTCATGGCATCTTGCCATACTTGTTCACTTGAGGCTTCTCCATGACAAGTTGGCTCTGAGTCAATAATGTGGGTCATGGCTGAAAGGTAGCTTGAGAATCGCTTTGGTCTCTTTCTTTCTCTAGTTTCTCCTTGTGGGGCTTTATGCCCTTCTACTTCTTATAAAGTTTTTCGAGCCCAAGAAGGTCTTTTATGTCCAACTGTGATGTCTCTGGGTATGTTTCTTGGGGAAACTGAGTCTGCTAGAGCAACTGGATCAACTAGAGTTTTTGGCTCATTTGGAATAATATATGTCTCCCTTTGAACTACTGAAGGAGGAGGAGGTATTGTTTCACTATCAATTTCCATCTGAGCTTCTTTGGATTTTTGGAAGGCTACTTCTTCTTCAAAAGTAACATCTCTGCTTACTTCAATTTGTCTTTGACCTGGGATGTAGATTTGATATGCCTTTGAGGATTCACTGTATCCCACAAATGTACCCTTTCTTCCTGAAGGTTCTAGTTTGGATCTCTTCTCTTTGGGTACATAAAGGTACATTGGGCATCCAAATATTCTGAAGTGTCCGATCTCAGGCTTCACTTTGGTGAATTCTTCTTCTAGAGTAATGTTCTTCAATATCTGATGAGGACTATGTTTTTGAACATATATTGTTGTCACACAAGCTTTTGCCCATAGAGTCATAGGTAGACTTTGATCATGTATCATCACTTTAGTTGCCTCAATGATAGTTCTGTTTTTCCTTTCAGAAACCCCATTTTGTTGAGGTTTGTAAGGAAATGTGAACTCCCTCTTGGTTTCTGCTTCAATACAAAAATTGTTAAATTCTTTTGAGGTGTATTCTCCTCCATTGTCTGATCTCAATATTTTGATTTTTCTTACGGTCAGGTTTTCAACCTGAGCTTTGAATTCTTGAAACTTGGTAAGGACTCCATCTTTGTTCTTTAGAAAGTAAATCCAAGTTTTCCTGGAGTCATCATATATGAAGAGTACATAGTATAAGTACCCATTTAAGGATGCAACAGTCATCGACCCACATACATTTGAATGTATTAAGTCCAAGATTTCCTTGGATCTATTATCATTGCTAGGAAAGGATCCTTTAACATTTTTGTCGAGGTCACAACCTTTGAAAACACCTTTAGGATGAATATGTATCTTTGGTAGACCTATTACCATTTTCCCTAGAGTTGGAAGAGCTCTATAATGAATGTGAGCAAGTCTTATATTTCATAACTCAATCAAGCTGATAGTGTCATGTAATAAGGCTTGAACAGGTTTGATGGTCAACTTGTACAATTTGTTTTCTCGAACACCAATTACTTTGGAAGAGATTATATGAGAGTCTCTATGCCATGCAAGAACTCTTCCATCTGAGAAAGTGATTTTGTAACCTTTGTCTTCCAAGGCTGAAGTAGAGACAAGGTTTCTCTTCATTCCGGGTAAATATAGTACTTCTTCTAGTTTAAGCTGCATATTTGAATCTAGTTGGAAAGTAGAAGTTCCAACTCCTCTCACATTATATCTAGCATCATCTCCAAGAAAGACATGTAGATGTGTCTCTTTCTCAACGAAATGTGTTAGATGATTTCTAAGACCGGTCATGTGCCTGGAGGCACCACTGTCAATTAGTCAAGTATTGTAATTGATAGGAACCATACCTAAGAGTGATGATATGTTGATGTCTTCATTTATTTGAGGTTTTGTCTTCCTGGAACTCAGCTTGCTTCCCATCATGATTTTTCTCATCTTCACAAACCCTTGTCAATTAGGCTAGAAAACCTAGTGGCTAGGCTAGGCTAGCACTTTTAGGTTTTGTTGGGATTATGACTGCCAAAAATAAGCCTTGATAAATATGATATCCTTGGTAAGCTGAGGAAATTCTTCAAGAAGATTGCAGAAATACAATTTAGAATTTTCTGCAGAATTTTGGCGAAACCCTAAAAGCCCTTAGAGCCAAAAAAATGAAATGTTGGGAATTGTAATCTGAGATTTGTTGGAGGTGCATTGAAGGAGGTTGTACCCTTATATGTCCTTTTTATCCCCAGCGTTGAAGTTTTGAGTGGTGAAAACTCTCAAAATAGGAGGTTGTACAGAATTTTTGGAAACTCTAGGAGGGTCGTACGGTTTCTGCAGATGTGTGAGAGAAACACTAGAAAATGCTTGTGCAATGGGATCTTCAAGACCTATGCTCTGATACCATGTTGATTTTCAATAAGCTAGGTTAAGCATGTATTTCATTTCAATTTTTATTTTTCTTAACCATAAACTAGAATTTTGCAGCAACCAAGATCACAAGAAGAATCACCATGCACAAGAACACAAGAAGTATCCTCAGAAAACCCTTCTCAGCAAGGGAAGAAAACCCAACCAAATCCTTTTCTATATTTCTCAATAGAAATACCTTCACCAGCAAGATAAACCCTAGCACACAAGAGGGTACTTAAACCCTAGAACTCTAGCACCCAAGAGAGGTGCACCCTTTTCCCAAAGAAGTGTACTTGCTCAAATTTCCAAACTCACATGAAGGATATGATTCCACAATGGGGAATCTTCCTTTACTTGTATTAGACTTGTCCTATCAATAGAAGTGTCTATTGGATCAACAGGGCCGACCTCTCTAAGTCACATTATAATTAATATTAACCAGATTAATTATCTTTTACATTTATTATTAATCACACTAAGGTGGGGCCAACTTGTACCCTTTACATAACAATTAGGGTTACATGCAGGTCTGACTCTTGAACAATATATATAGAAAAGGATATGATACACCCACTAGTTCGCATCCACTAGGGGCACATCCATAGGGATGTCATATCTATGGCTCACTGCATTACACAAAAGAACCAGATCTTCACACGTCCACTCTACAGATCTTCTTTCCCACTGCCTCACACAAGAGAATCATCTAGATTCTTCTCGTCAACTCTGCTTCTCAAAGGAGGCTAATACATCATATTCATTTATGTTCACATGACGATGCACCCAACGCTTTGGGATTTCACACATTCACCTTGTGCTCAACCACAGGCATGTCTAAGTCAATAGATCGCCTTTCCCACTGGATAATCATCTAGATTTATTCTCAACTCTCTGAATGGAGGAGGTCATCTCTACGTTCCAGCTCTATCTCAGGCAGGAACTACATACCCTTCTTATGGGAATTCTCTCAGGTTTGTAAGTTGAGAGAAAGACTCACATACCTGCAATGATCCACATCTCACGGGTTTGTAAGCTGGAGAATGTCTCACATAGTTGCAAGCATCAACACATACATCAATGTGTTCTATTGGAACCCGGTAGTAGCCTAACTTCATATGAATCTTACTAAAGAATTTGGCACCCTTAAGTTGATCAAGAAGACTGTTAATCTGGGGGATCGGGTATCGGGTATCGGTTCTTGACAATGATTTTGTTTATGGCTCTATAATCAATACAAATTCGTCATGCACAATTAGGCTCCCACAAAGTGAGGATCTCAATCAAATGTGATCATTTTGGATCAGCTCATGAATTTGACACTTATTTTGTCATTCTCTTGAAGGGAGCATCTATATATTGGACCATTGGGGAGGGGGGCACCACGTATTAATTCAATAGTATGTTTGACCTAACAGTGTAGACGAACCCCTATAGGTGAGGAAAATATGTCTTTGTATTCCTCTACAACCTTCTCTATCTGCTTCTATTTTTTAGAGAGACCTTGTGCTGAAGTTGTAGTGGCCATGGTGACCTTTCCTTCACCTTTTGATCGAACCATGAAGATGACAAATTTTGCAATCTAAGAAATTACCTTTCGACATTGTTTTGTCAAGATCAATCAAATTGCAATAGTCAAAACTACCTCTAGTACCATGTAGGGATAACCTCCTAAAGTAACAATGACATTCTGGGGCCAAGACTCATAAACAACATGATATTTCCATATATAGAGTTGTGATAAAAGAACAACACAAACTTCAAGTGGGGAAACATCACACAGTACATCATATTTGAAGGGTTTGATGTCATAGGGTAGGCAACACTTCTTGATGATGTGAAGGTCTCATCCCTTACTCAACCAACCGATGGTGTATGGTTCGAGGTGTGGCATTGTTGGTAGCTTTAATCTCTTGATGACCTCGACTAATATCAGGTTCTTTTGGCTCCCGATGTCAACAATGAAATGTAGTGGGGTCCCTTTCACCCACATTTGTGAATGGAAAAGGCACTCCCTCTCCTCAATCTCCTCTAACTCTTCTAGTTGGATCTTTACAATTGCGATGATAGCATAGGATTATGAATCAATAATTTTTTTCCCTTATCATGTTTTGAATTAGAGTCTGAGTCAAGGTCCGACTCTTTTTCATTAAGATTGAATAATAATGATTTTTTTGAAAGGCATTCATCAATGTTGTACGAGAATCGTTTGTGTAACTCACACCACTTTCCAGTGTCCTTCGACTTCCCATTACCCTTCTTTACTTGTGGCTTGGACTGATTGTATTAAGGTTAGGTCTCCTTTCTCTATCCCTTCTTCTATGATTTAGGGTCACCTTTTCCATGCTTATGTTGTTTCATATTTGCAGACCCAAACTCTTGCGTATTCCTCTACTTGAAATTTTTGTGTGATTTTAACAATGTATCAATAAGTGGCTCCCAGAGAGAAAATGTCCAAACAATCCATCTCTGTTTGGATGTACCAATGTAGGCCACTGTGACACTTCAAAACCAAGGGTCTCTTTGAGTCTCTAATACCCAGCTTGAGTGCAAGGTATGGAAGATATTGAAGTACTCTGACATCGTATGGTTTCTCTTATGTCGTAGAGTTGTCCATCTAATGCACTGGTCATCATAGTTTCTAACAGGGTAGAAATAATCCTTTAAGGCATCAACAAAGGCCACCCAAATGGGTTATGTCCCGAATTATATAGACTCATCAATGTTCTATCTCTCACAGTAACATTCCCACTAATCTTTGACATGGGGAAAGGATTTAAGGAGCATGAAGGTGACCTTTTTTATGTTAGAAAATTCTAGATAAAGTATTAACCCACTAACAAATTTAAGCGTTTTTCGAAAGCATTTTCATCTCTCTCGCCTTCAAATAAAGGGATATCAAATTTATCTTGTACCTTGAAGGGCATCGCCCCTCTGAAAATGGCTACTTCATGAAAGTGCCTCTACCACAGTTAGCAATCATCAAAGGATCTAGGCAAATTTGTCCATCATCTTGTTTATATATTGTGCAAGTGCTTCCTCGAGAAACATCTTGAAAGGATTGCATGCTCTGTAATCTCTCCTTTCCCCCATCATGGGAGGCTACTTCGGCTAACGAGATGACACAGACCCCCTACCCTCGGGCCAGGATCCGCACAGGATCTTTCTAAATCTGCCCCTTGAGTCTAATTGACTCCTTGTTTTTCCCTCGGGGAATATCTCATACACTCATGGTGTATCCACAGGTCCTTATGAGTTGAGCCTGCATGAGAAAACCCCAGACATCAACTCTTATCTTCTGACCAACAATGAAAATTGCGTCTTTCGCCAAATCGAAACTTTGGGTTTTGCGATTTCGCGATCCTTGATGTCGAGGTTCTTGGCTCTTCCACCTGTCGAAACCAAAAATGTCGAAACGCTGAAGTCTTTGGCCGCGTCCTCCTCTGCTTCTGTATCGTGTTTCACGACTTTAGGAATTCTAGAGCAAGGAACCCTGATCTCTTGTCTCCTAAAGTATTGAATTTATGAATCCCGACACATTCATCAATTTTTGGCTCCTCAACGGGTTTTTCTCCTTTTCGGGGTTTCAGACTTCGCGATTTCGCTAATCCTGATGTGAGGTTTCCTGACTCTCCAACCCCCGAACCCCGAAACAGTCAATGAAGTCTGACTCCGACTATTGATGAAAACTCACCACCTGTCACCTTTCCCAGCTTTCAGAACTTGAATCAGTCTTCGACTGCCATTCCCCTATAACTTCTAAACCCCGAATTCTGAAGAGATGCCTTCTATGGAATCAATGGTTGATAGCCTTCCTTGAGATCCAACGGCTCACATTATTTTGGGCTTTCGGGTACTGGGAGTTCGAAACTCTCGATCCCAAAACACTTGTCACCACAAATCCTGAATTCCTGAATCCCGAAACACCGAAATGTCGAAACGCCTTCATAGATATTTCGCGTTTCGCAACTTCGGGATTTCTGACGTGAAGTGTCCCAAATCCTTTTCAACGGGCATGCCAAAACCCCGATCCCCGAAATTATGAAATGCCACTTCAAGGATTTTTCCGGATTTCGCAACTCCGAGATTTTTTTCAATACAAAGGCCCCTGGCTCCTTGTCATCAGGACTTCCGGTATTTCGAATCTCGAATTACCTAAATCCCGAAATTCACATCAAGTTCTGTTGCAACTCACGACTTCAGGATTTCTACCCTACTATGCCCCGACTCCTTGTCGTCAGGACCCCCGAAATGCCGAACTCTGAAATTCTGAAACGCTGAAAATTATGCTCCTCGCCTTCATGCACAATAATCCAGTTCGCGCTTCGGGAGTTCGAGCGACCAAGGATTCCATCCACACTTCAGACTTACAACCCCCAAAATGCTGAAATGATCTCGACGGTCCAACAGCCGCGATCAACGGTCCACATTGGATCCTACCTCTCGAAGGATGGATTCATCCAACGCTTAACTTCCCTGTAGCTCTCCTGGATCCTACGGTCCTCATTATTTCGTGAATTCTCCACAGAGAATTTCGACCGTTCTATTATTCCCTCAAGAACCTCTATAGAGCAAGCCAATGTTCTCTCCTAGAACTTAACCTTTTGCACGAAGATTTTTCTTCCTTCCTTCCTTCGAACACTTCAAAGGTGCTACCCCTTCAGAGCTTTCTCTAGTAAATTCAAGCCTCGAAAAAGGGCCTCTGCTCACACCCCTTGCGGAAGACCTTCAAATACTTCTGTGTATTTGAACTCTCGACTATGTGCACCTTCTGCAACAATAGTCTTTCTCTCTTCCACCTTAGTTAATAACTCCTAAGGACTCATCTAGCCTACACACACCTTGCACGGATCCTGTGCTTCACTTGCACTTCTGCTAGAATGAGAACAGCGGTATCCCTCCCGAGCTTTCAGAGATAAACTATGAACCTTTGTCAACACACTCCTTGCAGACGTTTCATTGCACTCCTTGCAGGAAATTCTCTCTCAGGAAGAGAAACAATTGAAACTCATTCTCTTTCTTCTCTCAGACTTCAAACATTTAATACGAAATCATACATTCAACACAGTATTAAATCAAATGTATAAGAGAGAGAATAAAGCAACTATCAACATACCATTCAACATGTATACACAGAAAACATCATAACACCATGAGTCTGATTCAAAGCTTCTTATATTAATTCAAAGCTTATGTACATGGGTTCTTCTCTACAACTCTTTGCTACAGCTTTCTTCTTCTTCTGCTCTATACTAATGTTACAATGATATAATCATTCCATGATACAAATATGAGGGTGTCTATATCCGTTTTCCCTCCTACGCTCTAAAAATATCTAATCCATAATTCAAACCTACCTACTTTCATTAACTGGGCTTAAATTCCTTTTACATTGATAGATGAGAGTGAATCGCTCACGATCTGTTTACAACAGTTAGATATAAATGTAAGTACACTTCTAGCTATTACATTAATTTTTGCTTCTTCATTTTTCAAAAACATTTCCAAAACGTGTAAAATGAGTGTTGCACTTTACAGTTGTCTTCTGCCTTCATGCTCGCTTGGTTGGCTTCTTGCGATGCTCCTGCATCACGAGATCAGTCATCTCCTAGTGAAACTAGCTTGAGACCCAACTCTCTATTTCCTAACCTCATCAGGGACATGCACCAAGAAACAATAAGGAGCAGATTGCTATGATACCATTGATCTGAATTGTATAAGAAATGAAATGAAACACACAGAAATATAACAGAGAGCACAGTAATACAATGAAAACCCAACTTATATTAATAAATAAAATAAAAAAATATTGTAGAACACAAATTGGCTACAATGGTGGTATTTTATCTATGAAGAGAAAAAAATGTTAGCTACGCTCATTCGCAAAAGTTGATACAAGAAATTGAAAGAATGGTATTTTAACATAAAGTAAGACCCTAAAGGTCCAAAACACTAACCCTAGGAAGCGAAGCGCCACAAGGTTGTTTTGGGACCCGAGGTGGTTAGTTGATACATCAACTTCCCTGGAGTACAACTTTTGCATACAATATCCATTTGGGGTGCACAGTAGGTTGTTGGAAATCTCTAAGGACTAAAATTTTATGGTGTGACTTGAGTGTGTCAATATCAAACCCAAGACCTTGAATTTCCCAGAAAACATCATTTAGGGATTCAAAACGGCCTCAAAAGTTTAGGACCTAGAAAATCATAACTATCAATATGGAGAATCGTGTTGAGTCGGTAGAAGAAGTGGGTGGTCACCAATATCCACATGAATCAACATTTCCATGTCAAAGTTGAGAGTCAGAGGCAGGCTCATGAGACTACTTGTTTTCAAGTAAATGTGTACAAAGAAACCCTAAAACTAGTAAGGTTGCAAAGTACGAGTTCCCAAGGCATTTTTCTAACCATTAAGTGTCTAATGAAATATATTATTATGTTATAATAAGAATATAAATTAAAAATATATACTCTTACATATTAGATAATAACGTTCCTAGATTATTATTTTTTAAGCTATGTAGAAAAGATAATGTTAAACCCATCCCAATTTGATAATTGCACAATCATTTCAAAAATAATTTCTTGTTAAGATTTTGCATTGGTATTTTAAATTGACCCATAATATTTTACGAGTAATTTCCTATTAAGGTTTTTCACTTTCATAGATATATAACCATTTCAAAAATAGTTTCCTGTTAACATTTCTCATTAATCTTTTAAATTGATCCAAAAAATATTATGAATAATTTCCTATTAAAGTTTCTCAATTTCATAAAAACATGTTTTTTTTTTCTATTTGACAAAATTGACGACTAGCCAAGCTCATACTCGCATGACACGGGGTTGATTCTGACTGCTACCACTATAGTCTCAAAACATGCTAACGCAGCTCCACACACAACACACAAGGTAAGTCTAGGTTTTGAACCGATGACTTCACATAACGGAGTACCTTATTAGTACACTCCATCATCAACTCTTCTACACCCCAAGGGCAATATCATAAAAGCATAACTATCTCAAAAATAATGCTTAAAATTATAAATTTTTAAAATTAATGTTACATATATCAAGTTAATAAAACTTACATTGATGAGTAATTTCCTACTAAGATTTCTTATTGGTATTTTTAATTGACCCATATTGTTTTCCAATTAAAATATTTTGAATATTTACAAAAGAAGCTAGATTTCCATATTTTTGCATATTAAATTAACATTGTTATATCATTATCTTATTTTACTAATACAAAATATACATATTTATAAATTATAATGTTAAACTCATTCCAATTTTATAAATATTACAAGTATATTAAAACATCCATGAACCCTCTTCTAACGATAACATACTTATGATCTCCATTCTCTTAATAGATGTGTTTATCACCTAAGACACCAAATCCAAGAATTTTGGAACAATTTAGCACAACAAACACGTTGAGAATCACCCATGGCCATTTCATAATCTGCCTATATTTTCTTTCAAAATAAATCCACTTTTAAGCTTCCAATCTTACTCCAATTCACTTCACTCCATACAAAAAAAAATATTGGAACTTGGATGTCTCTAATTCAGCGTTGGTAATAGGAACTTCTCCACAATTTTTCGACATAGAACTCTACATTCCACTTATCAAATTTCAACCTTGACTTCAATTTATTGAGTTCTTTCAGTGCATAAATATAACACTACTTTCCTTGTCGCTTCAACCATGTGGAAACAAACACAATCTCATTGCACAAAAAAGACGTTTGTATAGAAATGAGAAAAGAGCTCCGTCAATATTTATGAGCCGATAAGATTTTAAAATAGAACTAAACAATATTTCATATTAAAATTTTAGAAAATTTTGAGTAGTTATGAAATGTTTTGTAGTAGTTATGAAAATTATGAAATTTTGAGTAGTTATGAAATGTTTTGTAGTAGTTATGAAAATTATGAAATCTTGAGTAGTTATGAAAATTAATGGAAAACTTATTTACAAAATTGGGAAACATGGAGTAAAAAATGTAACTCTCATATTTATTTAGCAGTAGCCGAGTTTTTTTTTACTAGCAATGATGGAAAAGGGTCAAATCATTATTTTTCTACCAACTAAAATTTGAAAAACAAAATAAAAATTCAAGTATTTTTCAATGAAACTTTATGTAGGTCATATTATTTCAATGTATCAAAAGACAACTAATTGAAAGGTGAAAACAATGGACTTGTGTAAGAGGCAAGAACAAAACAACAAAGAAAACATATTGCAACATATTTTTTCAACAGGGTCTTGGTTTTGGTTTGATGGTAAATTGAGATTGTTTCTTGTCCCTACTGTTATCCCCTAACCTAGGGATAACTAAGGAGATCATGTCTCGAGGCCCACAGGTCCTAGACATGGAGTACCGAGAGCCATATCGACTTGAGCATGGCCCTAGAGGACCCATCCTTTCATTCTTCAGTGCCTCCACTTTGTCAGCAGCAACAACATCCATCACCTCAGCCTGGTCCTGCAGCAAAAATGGATCTTGCTCCATGAGGTAATGAGTTCGGGTATCATGGTGTTGGCACAGGGGAAAACTAAGGGTTCAACGCTCAAGAGCGCACCAACAAAACCCTAACTACCGGCCCTTTCGAAAACACCTGCAAAGCAGATGAAATCTCACCCGAGGTAGAAGGAGGGGTGGTTGCAAGACTCAGATGTCTGCAACCTTAGCTAGGACACAGATATGTGATTATAACACCTTATAAAAGCACTTGGGTCTACGTCCACCAACTCTTATTCTCTTTATTATCTTCTGTCAAGATTCTTATAGGCACAAAGCATCAGAACCCTACTCTGCATAGGACAGGAGATCTGCATGCACTTCGATAGATCCTCCTTCCCCAAGTAGATCTAAGCACAGAGCCTTGCACAATCTATGCCCAAAGCACTACAGATGACTTGCACTTAGCTCTACAAGTCTCAGTCATGTCTTCTTGCACATAGCTAATACTAGCACTCAGCCACCAGTCATTACTTACATCGCCTAGATTTCTATTTATACATTACAAAATAGGCCTAAGCATGGGTAAACCCATGCACCGACATCCACCCAAAAATCCCTAAAGAAGGGTCGAGATCCAGCGATCTCCGATTCAAGGCCTAGGTGGCTTGTTCTGTTTCTTCATGAGCGTGACGAAGGAGAGCTTCGGTCGCATCGGCTAGTCTGTGGAGTTGGGCTAGCTCATCTCCCAACTTTGGTTCTTCCGACGGTAGGGGTGCAGTGGACACTGTGCGATTGGACTGAAGAGCCTGCTATACCCCTCAGAGTTCAACCTTGATTATGTCGTACATCTCCTCCTGCTTGGATTCTTGTTTCTCCAAGATTTCATGTGAGGTGTCATTTACAGCTGCGATGATGAAGTCAAAGTCATCGACAGTGAGCACAGTCTGCATCTTAGTCAAGGTGGCTTTGGATTTCTTCCGGGAAGAGGGTTTTGGGGGAGAAACCTTCCTCTTCTTCAAGGGATCAGCCTCATCTCTAGGCGATGTTACTTTCCCTTTCTTCTGCTCATATTTTTTTCCATTTATCTCTTCTACTTCATCATCACCCCCTCGGCCAGGTGATATTGAAGCTGTCTTTTCTGATGCGCTGCTTAAGTCTTGGACTTTTGTGGTTTTCTTCCTTTTGCTGGGTCTGGGTGTGTCATGTTCTTTGTGAGTGGCCTCTGAGCTATCAAGTTCGGGGTTAGACATGTCTACAGGATCAGCGGGGATAAGGAGTTATGTTGACGAGTCCTTAGTTATCTCCTCGAGGTCCTCTTCTATGAGCTTGTAGTACGAATGAAGCTCCTCCTTATGCTCGTCTTCTCGCGTAGCGATACATATGAAGTGTCGATCTGCATGGAACTTCATGAGGGGTCGGAACCGCTGTAAGGTTTTTGGAGTCATGCGAGGTTCGACTTCGATAGCCCTCTTCAATCGGAGATAATATGTGTGAAAAACTGTGTTTGACTGCCACTGTTTTCCCATATCACTCGATTCCCAGAGCATGGTGAACTTCGTAGCAAGCGGCTCGAATGGCTCAATGTCCAGGAAGGTCGCACTTTCTGGCATCTCCCAAGAAATAAATGTTATGAGGATCAGGAGCTGACTGAAATGGAACTCATAGCCCTGATCATGTGCTTCATGACAGTCTAACTCCAGTTGATTAACTAGGTACTTCACCCAGTTCATCTGTGGGACTTCCACGCATATTCCCACAAGGTCAATGACAAACCCTGTGACCTGCGTGGGCCTATTCTTCCTTACTATCTTTCCTGCAGTTAATTGGCATGCTAAGCGCACTTTTCCCTTCTAGAGGGAAGTTACCTCGTAGCCTCGCATCCCCTTCTCAACATCGTCGTAGGTATCCTTGATCTTCTATGCTAATGCACGATCTGTGGATTTCCCTGGGTAGAAGTCCTGTGGGTCGGGTCCTTACATGCTCAATCCAGTGATCCTATGGATCAGCGTCGGATCGACTATGATACGTCGGTCTAGCCATAAGTAGTTGCCATGGTAACATGACAGCAGAAGCTTAACATAAGTGTTAACCTCCTGGTGCCTTCCGAAGTGTGGGATCTTCATTACGTTCAACAGGGTGGACTGCACGAGGTTCATCGTCCATGGCTGGGGGATTATTTTCGAGTTCTTCCCCTTCATCCTGGTCAAGTATTTATATGGGGACAACATACTATGGTTCTTGTGCTCTCCTAGGTTGAAGTCGTTGAACTTCAACGTTGCGATTTTGTCCTGTTGCGCTCTAACTGTGCGTATCCCCTTCAGGAGGTACATAGTAACCATGGTGTAATCAAAATCTCTTGGCACACTATCATGACTCACCGCGTCGGCTAGGGGCGGGACGTAGTCAGGTAAGATGGTCATGATTAGATTTGCATTTTCTAGGTCATCTCAGTGCTTGGTTCTCTTTTATGTGACGACTCGGAATGGTCCGGATCCACGAGCGATTGACAGACAAGCTTGCACTCCTCTCGTCGAGGATGCTTGAATACTTGCAGGCATTAATTTCTCGGCCATGAGATCGAGTAGAACTTCTTCGACGATTTTATTCGCAGCACTGAGCTCGACCGACATACATGCTTAGATTGGATGGATGAATGAGTGTGCAAAACAATAGAACTGGTGTTGATCTTACTAATCACAGTGCGGTAGCAATGATTTCTCTTTGATACAATTCGCAAAAGTGTTCTCGGTGAAACAGTCGACGGAATAAGTAGACAGTAACATAATGGATCTTTCCAACAAACAAAAGACCTTCATTAATTCAGTTATGTCCGTTACGGCGCAGTCCCAACGGTCTGATGGCAAGCATTCTGACCACAAATGTCGTTCTACCTGTTTGAGGCATCAGTCTAACAGTTATAATGATTTCAACGGCTATATCGCTTCACCATGGAGAAGTTCCATGTAGCATTGTTCTGATATCCCGGCGAAGTTCCAGTTTTGCAAATTTTTCTTCTGCGAAGTTCCCTCTGGAATATTCTATAATTTTTCGATCTTTTCTCTCTTCTTACTAATATTTCTAGCCTTTTTCCCAGTGATCTTTGTAACTTCACATTGTTGAGATTCTTTCCTAGGATTCAGGGGCAATACTTCTTCTTTATCTGGGGCAGGTGTCTCAGTCTCTTGTGATTCTTCCTATGTTCTTCCAACTTCGACATCCATGATTCTAAATAGATTTGATTTGTTCTCCTATTCTTCAATCAAGTGTGTGATCCTCCTAGTCATGAAATCTTTCAATTCTTGTTTCTTCTTCTCTAAGACTTCTTCTTATTTTCTTCTGGCCTGATCCTTTCCGATCCAAAGTTTTCCTAGTAACATAGAAAATGGAGCATTGTTCTCAATAAATTTAACAACCTCAAAATCTTCTTCTGTTGAAGTTCCATGAGCATTCATAGATATCTGGGTAAGTCTTCCACATAAGGTTATCAGTTTTCCTCTAAATAATCCTATTCCTCCTAATGAAGGGATCATAAAAGGCTTTCCTAAAATTTCCCAAGTTCTTTCTGTCATGATATTCACCTGTGTTTCCTCATCCAGAATACAGTCAATGTCGAAGTCTCCTATTCTTACTTCTCTTTGCTCTTTCTCTTTTAAGATCTCTAATAGATTAGTATCTATGTGGTTATTAAAGGTTTCTTTCATTTGTAATAGTACAGTCTCTGATTCCTTCTTGGGTTCTGCCATGGTCTTGGTTTCTTGACCTTTCTGAGGGCCTACTTGTTCCATATTCATGCTTGTAAGCTTAGCAATCATTCTAGGGAAATCCAAAACTTCGTGATCCATAGATTTACAAAAAATACAATTGGGTCTTCTACCAGGACATTCCTTAGCAAGATGTCCCAGTCTTCTGCAACTGTAACAAAGAGTTAATCCTCTCTTTCTCTTAAATGATCCCCAACATTTCGTGTACTGTGCACTAGGATCACAGTAGCTAACCTGAAAAATATTCTTTCTAGGGTCCTACATCCATTTATTAGTCCAAACATTCTTTCTATGCATAGGAATAACATATCTTTCACTATTCTTATTAGATCTACTCATATCAAATCTTCTTTCTTCTAGTTGTGCCCTAGTTTTCAGGCTAGAACAAAATTTATCAAACATACCCAGATCCATATTCTTGAAATAAAAATTTCCACTTATCTTACTTTCGGCAAGGCACAAAGCTTCCATATCTAAAAAAATTCACTATTCTTACCTCTATTAGAGCACAAAGCGTTCAGATCTTACCTCTTTTATTCAGATCTGCCTCCTTCCTTAGCACAGATCTTCACAAGTCAAGCAATAGATATACGCATAGAGCTTTCTTGCTTTTCCTCAGTTCCCAACAATCACAGTTTCAAGTCAGATCTTTGCACAAAGATTCTTCTTCTTCAGTTCCCAGCAATCACAGTTTCGGGTCCTGACAATCGAACCATTTGTTGGCACAGGGGCAAACCCAGGGTTCAACACTCAAGAGTGCACCAACAAAACCCTAACTATTATCCCTTTCGGCAAAACTTGCGAAGCAGATGAAGTCTCACTCAAGGTAGAAGCAGGGTTGGTTGCAGGACTCAGATGTCTGCAACCTTAGCTGGGACACAGATATGTGATTATAACACCTTATCAAAGCACCTGGGGCTACATCCACCAACTCTTCTTCTCTTTATTATCTTTTGTCAAGCTTCTTACAGGCACAAAGCATCAGAACCATACTCCGCATAGGACAGGAGATCTACGCACACTTCGCCAGATCCTCCTTCCCCAAGTAGATCTAGGCACAGAGCCTTACACAATCTGCGCACAAAGAACTAGAGATGACTTGCACTTAGCTCTGCAAGTCTTAGTCACATCTTCTTGCACATAGATAATACTAGCACTCATCCACTGGTCGCTACTTACATCACCTAGCTTTTTATTTATACATTACAAAATAGGCCTAAGCATGGGTAAACCCATGGGCCGACATCCACCTAAAAATTCCTAAAGAGGGGTTGAGATCCCACGATCTCTGCTTTGTCTTACGCTCTGCCTTCGAAAACCTGTCGAAGTCCCAAAAATAGGTCAAGCATGAGCAAGGATCCTCAAAAATTGGTCAAGGGCCAACACATGGTATGTGTCACTTTGATCCCCCAAACCTTTGAATATGTGCATTTAAATATTTTTGTTTCTAATGGGTTCTCGGATCTTATGTTTTTCCACTTTACCACACCTGGGGGAAATGACAGGATGCCCTAGTTAGTTGGTACCCATAGGGTTTGAGTTTCCACTAGGGGGATTCATGAAAGGTCATCGTCCGCTCCCACCATACTTACCACTTTTCATCTTTTTCCCGTTCATCCGTCCCATTACACTAGTGCAGGCATTGGATTGGCCAAATATCTAAGGGTTGTACCTTACCTTGTGGGAAGAAGGGGATAAAGGCCTAAAGGGTAAAAGTATTTGGAAAAAGATAAAATCCAAAAGAATGAAACCTTGAGATGCTTCGCCTAGGGATCCTCGAGAAAGCAATAAAAATATTCTCAGCAAGAAACAGAGAGATCCATAAAAATAATAAAACAAGACCTAGTTAGAAGATAGGGGATCTCATCATAAGCCATCCTATTAGGTCCATGGGCATGTAGCGATATGACACTACCAACATCTGGTCACCACGCCAGGGTAGTGGCTCTTGGTGGCATAGCCAAGAGAAAGGGGGTCTCATCAAGAGCCAACCTTCTCATCTCCATGAAATGCTTGTGGGTAACATTTCCACCACTGGTCACCACGCTAGGGAAGTGTCCCCTAACTAGCCTTTTGAAACAAAAATAAATAAGAATAAATATAAAAGGCATGAATGGGATTGGAAACATTTGCATCCATGACAGGTGCAATTCACCCTCTTCAGAGGCACCCACAGGTAAGCCATACATTTCCCTGCTATCACTACACCTCTTTCCTAGACATCCCTTACCACCTCATCCACTCACATGGCCTAGATTTGACTTCTCCTGGAAACATCCCACATCCAATGAGCATTATCCCAATAGGACATCCTCGTGTTTCCTCCAAAATTGGCTTGTAGATTAGTATAATGTCTTTGAGCACTTGTCCGGGTAAAGGGGGTGTTATGCACATGTTTAATAAACTTGATGACTAGATGTGATTGAAATTTCTATGATCCATGTGACTTATGAGCCCATGGAGGGCGTATCTATTGATGTTGTAGTTATGAAATGTTTTGTAGTAGTTATTAAAATTTTGTAGTAGTTATGAAATGTTTTGTAGTAGTTATGAAAATTATGAAATTTTGAGTAGTTATGAAAATTAATGGAAAACATATTTACAAAATTTGGAAACATGGAGTAAAAAATGTAACTCTCATATTTATTTAGCAGTAGCCAAGTTTTTTTTTACTAGCAATGATGGAAAAGGGTCAAATCATTATTTTTCTACCAACTAAAATTTGAAAAACAAAATAAAAATTCAAGTATTTTTCAATGAAACTTTATGTAGGTCATATTATTTCAATGTATCAAGAGACAACTAATTGAAATGTGAAAACAATCGACTTGTGTAAGAGGCAAGAACAAAACAAAAAAGAAAAAATATTGCAACATATTTTTTCAACAGGGTCTTGGTTTTGCTTTGATGGTAAATTGAGATTGTTTCTTGTCCCTACTGTTATCCCCTAACCTAGGGATAACTAAGGAGATCATGTCTCAAGGCCCACAGGTCCTAGACATGGAGTACCGAGAGCCATATCGACTTGAGCATGGCCCTAGAGGACCCATCCTTTCATTCTTCAGTGCCTCCACTTTGTCAGCAGCAACAGCATCCATCACCTCAGCCTGGTCCTGCAGCAAAAATGGATCTTGCTCCATGAGGTAATGAGTTCGGGTATCATGGTGTTGGCACAGGGGAAAACTAAGGGTTCAACGCTCAAGAGCGCACCAACAAAACCCTAAATACCGGCCCTTTCGAAAACACCTGCAAAGAAGATGAAATCTCACCCGAGGTAGAAGGAGGGGTGGTTGCAAGACTCAGATGTCTGCAACCTTAGCTGGGACACAGATATGTGATTATAACACCTTATAAAAGCACTTGGGTCTACGTCCACCAACTCTTCTTCTCTTTATTATCTTCTATCAAGATTCTTATAGGCACAAAGCATCAGAACCCTACTCTACATAGGACAGAAGATCTGCATGCACTTCGATAGATCCTCCTTCCCCAAGTAGATCTAAGCACAGAGCCTTGCACAATCTATGCCCAAAGCACTACAGATGACTTGCACTTAGCTCTGCAAGTCTCAGTCATGTCTTCTTGCACATAGCTAATACTAGCACTCAACCACCAGTCATTACTTACATCGCCTATATTTCTATTTATACATTACAAAATAGGCCTAAGCATGGGTAAACCCATGCACCGACATCCACCCAAAAATCCCTAAAGAAGGGTCGAGATCCAGCGATCTCTGCATCAAGGCCTAGGTGGCTTGTTCTGTTTCTTCATGAGCACGACGAAGGAGAGCTTCGGTCACATCAGCTAGTCTGTGGAGTTGGGCTAGCTCATCTCCCAACTTTGGTTCTTCCGACGGTAGGGGTGTAGTGGACACTACGCGACTGGACTGAAGAGCCTGCTATACCCCTCGGAGTTCGACCTTGATTATGTCGTACATCTCCTCCTGCTTGGCTTCTTGTTTCTCCAAGATTTCATGTGAGGTGTCATTTACAACTGCGATGATGAAATCAAAGTCATCGACAGTGAGCACAGTCTGCATCTTAGTCAAGGTGGCTCTGGATTTCTTCCGGGAAGAGGGTTTCGAGGGAGAAACCTTCCTCTTCTTCAAGGGATCATTATCATCTCTAGGCGATGTTACTTTTCCTTTCTTCTACTCATATTCTTTGCCATTTATCTCTTCTACTTCGTCATCACCCCCTCGGCCAGGTGATACTGAAGCTGTCTTTTCTTATGCACTACTTAAGTCTTGGACTTTTGTGGTTTTCTTCCTTTTGTTGGGTCTGGGTGTGTCATGTTCTTTGTGAGTGGCCTCTGAGATGTCAAGTTCGGGGTTAGACATCTCTACAGGATCAGCGGGGATAAGGAGTTATGTTGACCAGTCCTTAGTTATCTCCTCGAGGTCCTCTTCTATGAGCTTGTAGTACGAATGAAGCTCCTCCTTATGCTCATCTTCTCGCGCAGTGATATAGATGAAGTGTCGATCTGCATGGAACTTCATGAGGGGTCGGAACCGCTGTAAGGTTTTCGGAGTCATGCGAGGTTCGGCTTCGATAGACCTCTTCAATCGGAGATAATATGTGTGAAAAATTGTGTTTGACTGCCACTGTTTTCCCATATCACTCGATTACCAGAGCATGGTGAACTTCGTAGCAAGCGGCTCGAATGGCTCAATGTCCAGGAAGGTCGCACTTTCTGGCATCTCCCAAGCAATAAACGTTATGAGGATCAGGAGCTGATTGAAATGGAACTCATAGCCCTGATCATGTGCTTCACGACAGTCTATCTCCAGTTTATTAACTAGGTACTTCACCCAGTTCATCTGTAGGCCTTCCACGCATTTCCCCACAAGGTCAATGACAAACCCTGTGACCTGCGTGGGCCTATTCTTCCTTACTATCTTTCCTGCAGTTAATTGGCATGCTAAGCGCACTTTTCCCTTCTATATGGAAGTTACCTCGTAGCCTCGCATCCCCTTCTCAACATCATCGTAGGTATCCTTGATCTTCTATGCTAATGCACGATCTGTGGATTTCCCTGGGTAGAAGTCTTGTGGGTCGGGTCCTTATATGCTCAATCCAGTGATCCTATGGATCAGCGTCGGATCGACTATGATACGTCGGTCTAGCCATAAGTAGTTGCCATGGTAACATGACAGCAGAAGCTTAACATAGGTGTTAACCTCCTGGTGCCTTCCGAAGTGTGGGATTTTCATTACGTTCAACAGGGTGGACTGCACGAGGTTCATCGTCCACGGCTGGGGGATTATTTTCGAGCTCTTCCCCTTCATCCTGGTCAATTATTTATATGGGGACAGCATACTATGGTTCTTGTGGTCTCCTAGGTTGAAGTCGTTGAACTTCAACGTTGCGATTTTGTCCTGTTGCGCTCTAACTGCGCGTATCCCCTTCAGGAGGTACATAGTAACCATGGTGTAATCAAAATCTCTTGGCACACTATCATGACTCACCGCGTCGGCTAGGGGCGGGATGTAGTCAGGTAAGATGGTCAAGATTAGCTTTGCATTTTCTAGGTCATCTCAGTGCTTGGTTCTCTTTTATGTGACGACTCGGGATGGTCCGGATCCACGAGCGGTTGACAGACAAGCTTGCACTCCTCTCGTCGAGGATGCTTGAATACTTGCAGGCATTAATTTCTCGGCCATGAGATCGAGTAGAACTTCTTCGACGATTTTATTCACAGCACTGAGCTCGTCCGACATACATGCTTAGATTGGATGGATGAATGAGTGTGCAAAACAATAGAACTAGTGTTGATCTTACTAATCACAGCGCGGTAGCAATGATTTCTCTTTGGTACAATTCGCAAAAGTGTTCTCGGTGAAACAGTCGACGGAATAAGTAGACAGTAACGTAATGGATCTTTCCAAAAAACCAAAGACCTTCATTAATTTAGTTATGTCTGTTACGGCGCAGTCCCAACGGTCTGATGGCAAGCATTCTGACCACAAATGTCGTTCTACCTGTTTGAGGCATCATTCTAACAGTTATACTGATTTCAACGGCGATATCGCTTCACCATGGAGAAGTTCCATGTAGCATTGTTCTGATATCCCGGCGAAGTTCGAGTTTTGCAAATTTTCCTTCTGCGAAGTTCCCTCTGGAATATTCTGTAATTTTTCGATCTTTTCTCTCTTCTTCCTAAGATTTCTAGCCTTTTTCCCAGTGATCTTTGTAACTTCGCGTTGTTGAGATTCTTTCCTAGGATTCAGGGGCAATACTTCTTCTTTATCTGAGGCAGGTGTCTCAGTCTCTTGTGATTCTTCCTATGTTCTTCCAACTTCGACATCCATGATTCTAAATAGATTTGATCTGTTCTCCTATTCTTCAATCAAGTGTGTGATCCTCCTAGTCATGAAATCTTTCAATTCTTGTTTCTTCTTCTCTAAGACTTCTTCTTATTTCCTTCTGGCCTGATCCTTTCCGATCCAAAGTTTTCCTAGTAACATAGAAAATGGAGCATTGTTCTCAATAAATTTAACAACCTCAAAATCTTCTTCTGTCGAAGTTCCATGAGCATTCATAGATATTTGGGTAAGTCTTCCACATAAGGTTATCAGTTTTCCTCTAAATAATCCTATTCCTCCTAATGAAGGAATCATAGCAGGCTTTCCTAAAATTTCCCAAGTTCTTTCTGTCATGATATTCACCTGTGTTTCCTCATCCAGAATACAGTCAATGTCGAAGTCTCCTATTCTTACTTCTCTTTGCTCTTTCTCTTTTAAGATCTCTAATATATTAGTATCTATGTGGTTATTAAAGGTTTCTTTCATTTGTAATAGTACACTCTCTGATTCCTTCTTGGGTTCTGCCATGGTCTCGGTTTCTTGACCTTTCTAAGGGCCTACTTGTTCCATATTCATGCTTGTAAGCTTAGCAATCATTCTAGGGAAATCCAAAACTTTGTGATCCATAGATTTACAAAAAATACAATTGGGTCTTCTACCAGGACATTCCTTAGCAAGATGTCCCAGTCTTCTGCAACTGTAACAAAGAGTTAATCCTCTCTTTCTCTTAAATGATCCCCAACCTTTCGTGTACTGTGCACTAGGATCACAGTAGCTAACCTGAAAAATATTCTTTCTAGGGTCCTACATCCATTTATTAGTCCAAACATTCTTTCTATGCATATGAATAACATATCTTTCACTATTCTTATTAGATCTACTCATATCAAATCTTCTTTCTTCTAGTTGTGCCCTAGTTTTCAGGCTAGAACAAAATTTATCAAACATACCCAGATCCATATTCTTGAAATAAAAATTTCCACTTATCTTACTTTCGGCAAGGCACAAAGCTTCCATATCTAAAAAAATTCACTATTCTTACCTCTATTAGAGCACAAAGCGTTCAGATCTTACCTCTTTTATTCAGATCTGCCTCCTTCCTTAGCACAGATCTTCACAAGTCAAGCAATAGATATACGCATAGAGCTTTCTTGCTTTTCCTCAGTTCCCAACAATCACAGTTTCAAGTCAGATCTTTGCACAAAGATTCTTCTTCTTCAGTTCCCAGCAATCACAGTTTCGGGTCCTGACAATCGAACCATTTGTTGGCACAGGGGCAAACCCAGGGTTCAACACTCAAGAGTGCACCAACAAAACCCTAACTATTATCCCTTTCGGCAAAACTTGCGAAGCAGATGAAGTCTCACTCAAGGTAGAAGCAGGGTTGGTTGCAGGACTCAGATGTCTGCAACCTTAGCTGGGACACAGATATGTGATTATAACACCTTATCAAAGCACCTGGGGCTACATCCACCAACTCTTCTTCTCTTTATTATCTTTTGTCAAGCTTCTTACAGGCACAAAGCATCAGAACCATACTCCGCATAGGACAGGAGATCTACGCACACTTCGCCAGATCCTCCTTCCCCAAGTAGATCTAGGCACAGAGCCTTACACAATCTGCGCACAAAGAACTAGAGATGACTTGCACTTAGCTCTGCAAGTCTTAGTCACATCTTCTTGCACATAGATAATACTAGCACTCATCCACTGGTCGCTACTTACATCACCTAGCTTTTTATTTATACATTACAAAATAGGCCTAAGCATGGGTAAACCCATGGGCCGACATCCACCTAAAAATTCCTAAAGAGGGGTTGAGATCCCACGATCTCTGCTTTGTCTTACGCTCTGCCTTCGAAAACCTGTCGAAGTCCCAAAAATAGGTCAAGCATGAGCAAGGATCCTCAAAAATTGGTCAAGGGCCAACACATGGTATGTGTCACTTTGATCCCCCAAACCTTTGAATATGTGCATTTAAATATTTTTGTTTCTAATGGGTTCTCGGATCTTATGTTTTTCCACTTTACCACACCTGGGGGAAATGACAGGATGCCCTAGTTAGTTGGTACCCATAGGGTTTGAGTTTCCACTAGGGGGATTCATGAAAGGTCATCGTCCGCTCCCACCATACTTACCACTTTTCATCTTTTTCCCGTTCATCCGTCCCATTACACTAGTGCAGGCATTGGATTGGCCAAATATCTAAGGGTTGTACCTTACCTTGTGGGAAGAAGGGGATAAAGGCCTAAAGGGTAAAAGTATTTGGAAAAAGATAAAATCCAAAAGAATGAAACCTTGAGATGCTTCGCCTAGGGATCCTCGAGAAAGCAATAAAAATATTCTCAGCAAGAAACAGAGAGATCCATAAAAATAATAAAACAAGACCTAGTTAGAAGATAGGGGATCTCATCATAAGCCATCCTATTAGGTCCATGGGCATGTAGCGATATGACACTACCAACATCTGGTCACCACGCCAGGGTAGTGGCTCTTGGTGGCATAGCCAAGAGAAAGGGGGTCTCATCAAGAGCCAACCTTCTCATCTCCATGAAATGCTTGTGGGTAACATTTCCACCACTGGTCACCACGCTAGGGAAGTGTCCCCTAACTAGCCTTTTGAAACAAAAATAAATAAGAATAAATATAAAAGGCATGAATGGGATTGGAAACATTTGCATCCATGACAGGTGCAATTCACCCTCTTCAGAGGCACCCACAGGTAAGCCATACATTTCCCTGCTATCACTACACCTCTTTCCTAGACATCCCTTACCACCTCATCCACTCACATGGCCTAGATTTGACTTCTCCTGGAAACATCCCACATCCAATGAGCATTATCCCAATAGGACATCCTAGTGTTTCCTCCAAAATTGGCTTGTATATTAGTATAATGTCTTTGAGCACTTGTCCGGGTAAAGGGGGTGTTATGCACATGTTTAATAAACTTGATGACTAGATGTGATTGAAATTTCTATGATCCATGTGACTTATGAGCCCATGGAGGGTGTATCTATTGATGTTGTAGTTCCACACCCAATGGACAGGGACACATGGGGAGATGATTAGTTCAGACCTCCATGGGGCTAAAATCCCACCAGATGGATGTTGATACCTCAGCAAGGGGCAGAGATAGATAAGAGGATTGCATCAGAGAGAGAGGAGGACGTTTCACCAAGGGCAGCCTGGCAGGCCTAGAACCAAGGGGATTCTATCGTTTCCATCATGATGTAGGCCTTGGAAGACCCATGACATCACCCAGCTCACCCATGACAGCATCCAACATTTTGGGAGGTTATGGAGGCAGTTGTGTGCCAAGTGGAACGTGTGGCAGGCTCTTGAGGCCCAAGAAGGCCTAATGTTTTTCTCCAGAAGGCCAACGTTGCCCAAAAAGGGTCTAATGTCACCCTAAAGGGAATGATGTCACCTTAGCAGCTTGATTTGGGGTTTAATTATGAAATTTAGTGTAAAATTTGGATATTATTTGTGACTGGCCATGTCGGCCTTTTTTACCTAATTTTGGTCTTTGGTATTGTATAAATAAGGAATTTGCCTCTTATTTTTCATCATACTTCACTTACACTTGTGAGGTATGAAATTTGTGCCCTAATTAGGGTTTTATGACTGAAATTTAGTGCGCACTTGTTGAAGGAAGGTTATTTTTGGTGTTTTGGGGCATTTTCTTGGTGGAAAGTCTACAACTAGGTGATGTGCTAGATTATTATTGGTGAATGTAAGTAAAATTTTGCAATTCTTATTTCTTTTGAATGGTTATAGTATCTTTACTTTGCATTTTGCTAAAATATTATGAAATTGCTAGCCTAAACCCTAAGAGATCAAGAACATTTTATTTTCCTTGTCTCAATTTGTTATCCACCTACTAGATTGTGCCAAGGAGTCATTTTTTTTCTTGAAACCATTGTTAGGGCCTTTCCATTGCAACACCCTAGCACTTGTTGCTTCATCTTAGTCATCACTTGTTTCATTCTTTGAGTTAAAGAGGGAGGAAAATCTACTAAGGCCTAGGGTTACCTACACCTTAGTATTCATTTTCCCCTAGGGTTTGGTGGTTGAATCCTTGGCTTACCAACACTTTATCCATCAACTCCTCTTGTCTTTGGCTCTCCCACTATCCTTCTACTCCTTCAACATGTGCAGCCACTTTATTGACTCCATTTTCCCTAAGAAAGCACTAGTTTAAGACCTCCTTTGAGTATTTTGATCAAACAACCTTCAAAACCTATTCTCTAAACAACCTACTAACACTTTCTAACCCTAGAATAGCTTGATCTACTAACCTACTTGTCGTTGTTATTAAAGTAAATTAGAGCCATTTAATGCAGTATTAAAATCTCATAAAGCAATTGTAAAAGATAAATTATAGTTTGTCTTATGTGCTTCTATCAAATGCTAGTGATATGACTTCAATGGTTAATGGTTTTTAGTCATTTTGAAGCTTGTCTTAAGACATTTTGTGTGAAGTATTTCTCTATAAACATTGTTGTTATAATATTTTTGTTTACTTCATTATATTCATCAAACTTGCTTTATTTAATAAAGTCAATGGTTTTATGAAGTGTTAACCAGCAAGTGCTCTTGCAAATATATAGTTTTCGTGATGCTTTGTTTCGGGCAGGTACACTTCTAGCATGTTATATATTAATTGGTTATTTAACCGTACTTTTTGATCGATGGTGACTTGTGAGAGTGGACCTCCTACCTAGCTATTTTCCCTTTACCTCCTCAAAACCCCAAGTCATTGGGGATGTCTCCCGTGGGCCGACCAACCTAAATAGAAAGAGACTTCATATTGAGCTGACAATGATAGGATTAGTCTCTCGTTTCGCCAATTTGCTCTCCATTTTCCTTTTCTTCTATCAAAGTAAAAATTGCGCAATAACACCTACCAAGGTTTAGATCCCACAAACACAATTTGCTCCACCTAGTTGGTTCACCCATGCAAGTGAGTTGTTTCATGCAACTAAAGATAGGGGCAAGTGTTATAGCAAGATTTTTCTCACCCCATGCAACTTGCTCAGAAGGCCTTTTCAATTTCCCTATGTAGACTTGAAGTCCCTTTTTTGCAATTCCAAGAGCTAAAAATCATATTTTTCTACATATACGTGCTCTAACAGTTATACAGCATGCGTATACGCAAGTTGCACCATTACAGCCCACGCACATTAGGTTTTGTTCCCAAAACTAAAAAATAGTGTCAGGTTTCCATGTCACGTCACGAGATCTATGATCCTTGATCTTCCATATACTGTAAATGTTCTCACTCGGCCCTTCAGTTCCATTTGAAAGCTATAAATGGTCCATATCCAGTATGTGGAAGAGAGGAGAAGAATTCAACTTTGAGAACAAAGTTACTCTGGAGAAATTATTCACTTCATATTGCTTATACATCCCTTTGTCATTTTAAGTCTGAACACATTGTTCAACCCCCAAGATCTTCCCTATTTGATGGATAACCTCATTGTCTCTCTTATATGGGCTTACCTTTGGTGGAGAATTTAAGTGGTGGAGGCCCAGCTGGAAGGGATTTAGTTTCTCGGTTCCGAGACGTGCCGACACATTAGTTTTTCATTCATAAACTTTTGTTGATCATATTTTAATAGGAATACTCTTTTCTCGTCCACTTAATGTCTTGCAAATATTTGAATTGTTATTCCATGGGCATATTTGTTATGAATATTGATGGATTAAGCTATTATATGTGCTAACTTTATATATTATCACCATATGCTTGATTATCTTAGTTTTCGAGGACAAGTTGCAGGTATACATCTTTGATTCAAGTGCTCAACGGTGGACTTCATCAGACGTCTGTACTGTTGGTGAATGCAACTATGTGAGACATTCTCCAACTTACAAACCTATGAGATGTGGATCATTGCAGCTATGTGAAGCCTTTCTCTCATCTTACAAACCTGAGATGAATCCCCTAAGAAGGGTTCATGGTTCCTCCCTAGGACAGAACTAGGAACGTAGAGATGACCTCCTCCATGGCATGAGTGAGAATAACTCCAGATGATTATCCGATGGAAAAGTGATCTGTTGAGTTAGGACGTGCCTGTGGTTGAGCACAAGGTGAACATGTGAAATCCCAAAAGTGTTGGGCACATCGTCATGTGAAAAAAAATGACGATGATGTGATAGCCTCCTCTGAGCAGTAGAGTTGACGATAAGACTCCAGATTATTATCCTATTGGTGGCAGTGGGAAAGCAGATATGTAGAGTGGGCGTGCATGTGGATGAGCACAGGTGAACGTGTGAAGACCTGGTTCTTCTGTGAAATGTAGTGAATCAGAGCTATGACATCCCTATGGATGTGCCCCTAGTGGATGAGCACTAGTGGGTGTATCAGATCCTTTGCTATATAATGTTCAAGAGTCAGACCTACCTGTAACCCTAATTGTTATGTAAAGGGTACAGGTCGGCCCCACCTTAATATGTTTAATAATAAATGTAAAATATAATTAATATTAATATTAATATTAATTATTGTAATATTAATAATAAATTATATAGTGACTTAGAGAGGTCGGCCCTGTTGAGCCAATAGACGCCCTTGTTGATTAGAAAATTATAATATAAGTAAGGGATGATTCTCCATTGTGGAATCATATCTTACTTGTGAGTTTGGAAATTTTAGCAAGTACATCTCTTTGGAAAAAGGTGTGCACCTCTCTTGGGCGCTAGAGTTCTATGGTTTAAGAACCCTCTTGTGTGTTAGGTCTTTCTTGGAGGTGGATGTCTTTATCTTGAAGAATATAGAAAAGGATTTGGCTAGGTTTTCTTCCCTTGTTGAGAAGGGTTTCCCAGGATATTTCTTGTGTTCTTGTGCATGGTGTTTCTTCTTGTGATCTTGGTTGTTGCAACATTATTGTTTATGGTTAAGTGAAATGCTAAAATGAAATGAACTTCATGCTTAACCTAGCTTATGAAAAATCAACATGGTATCAGAGCATAGGTCTTGAAGAACCCATTGCACAAGCTACAAACCTTTATCAGCCATCTCTCCTCTTCTGCAGAACCATACGACCCTCCTAGGGTTTACAGAAAATCCTTACGACCTCCTTCTCAGTGAAGTTTCATCTCTTAAAACTTGAATGTTGGGGATAATTTTTGTATAGGAGAGTATGGCCTCCTCCAGAGCATCTCCAGAGACTCTAAGAGTGACATTCTGAGCAGTTTTAAATTTTGGCCCTAGGGTTTCACCAATTTCTGCAAAAATTTTAGAATTAGGGTTTCTGCAAACTCATTGAAGGAGCTCTTCAGCTCACCAGTGTTCTCCTATCTCTCAAAGGATTATTGTTGGCAGTCGTAAGTCCAATAAAACCTAAAAGTGATAGCCTAGCCTAGTTGTTAGGTTTTCTGGCCTAATAGACAAAGGGTTGTGAAGAATCTAAAATTATGATGAACAAAACTATGATGGAAGATAATCTTGATGGATCAAGCAACTTCAAAGCTCTTGAAAGACAAGACTTCATAGGAAGACTTATTGTGGGTAATAAAAAAATATTTACCATAGACATCTATCAATGAATGGAAGGAAGATTACGTCAGGACAAGGAAGCCAATCACCTACTCAAGCCTTTACCTTGAAGGGTCAGCTTCACAATAACAAATATGACAAAAGGTGACATCGTGACTATAT
>ML781184.1:498811-534866 GCA_009831015.1 Picea engelmannii | reverse complement strand
TCATACCATGCAATGAATGTGCCTAGTCATTTCATGAGTCAACCAAGACAGACTCACTAGACAAAAACAAAACATGTATTGAGATATATACAAGGCATAGTTGGATATGGCCTGAGATATGCCTCCAGTGTGAAACTGAGTTTTCAAGATAGACTGATTCAGATTGAGAAGTAAGTACAGTGGACCAAAAGAACACATCCAGTTGATGTTCTACTGTGAAGTTTGTCATGGTTTCCTGATGCAGCAGAAAACAAAACTCTGTGGCCTTGAGTATCACAGAGGCGGAGTTTATAAGCTTCGAGTGTGTGAATCAATGTGGCTTCACAAACTTCTGACAAATTTACTTGACCATGAGATGGATCCTATGATGATGACCAAAAGTCGTGAGTAAAATCTCATTGAGAACCCAGTGTTTCATGATGGATCGAAATACAATGAGATGAAACATCCTTATTTTAGAGATATGATGGAGAGGAAAATCATACACATGCAGTACCTTCCTACACATGAGCAGATTGCAAATATCTTCACCAAATTAACTTCATGAAGAATGGATCCCTATTTGAGAGGGAGTGTCGTTAACTCCAGCCAAGACAAAACTCAAAATGCATCTGTGTGAGACTTGGCATGATAAAGAATGTCTCCCTAGTTGAGAGGGAGTGTTGATGAATGCAGCTATGTGAGACATTCTCCATCTTACAAACCTGTGAGGTGTGGATCATTGCAGCTATGTGAAGCCTTTCTCTCAACTTACAAACCTGAGAGAAAGCCCCTAAGAAGGGTTAATGGTTCCTACCTGGGACAGAGCTAGGAACGTAGAGATGACCTCCTCCATGACGTGATTGAGAAGAACTCCAAATGATTATTCGGTGGAAAAGCGATCTGTTGAGTTAGGATGTGCTTGTGGCTGAGCACAAGGTGAACGTGTGAAATCCCAAAAATGTTGGGCACATCATCATGTGAACAGAAATGAAGATGATGTGATAGCCTCCTCTGAGCAGCAGATTTGACAAGAAGACTCCAGATGATTCTCCTATTGGTGGCAGTGTGTTACACATTATTTTGGTCACCCTGGTGATGTTTCTACAAACATTTATTCAGGCTCTCAAAAGAATATTTTGCATGAGAAATGTAATTGGTTTCTCTCTCTACAAAACTTGTTTTTAGAATGACGTTGTAGGCTAAGAGTAATACACGATGCGGAAATGCCTGATTTCTGCAGGCTGTCCTTAATCTGTCTTGCAGAATTTATGCAGGCTGCTCTATAGACAGAGTGCGACGGTGTTTTAAGACTAAGAAAAGGAACGAAGTTCATGAAGGTTCTAGAAGTGAATATTCTAGAATATGAGGTGGCATCCATATGATTGGGATCCTACTGGATTCTCTGATTTGGTGGGATCATCCTAATCTCTTTAACCATATCTCCTTCTCCTATATAATTATGGATTTCTCGTGGAAAATGTTAAGCAAAAAGAAAGCAAGATCAAGTAAGGAATTTATGAAGGAATAGGCTGAAGATTGTGTGAGAAACTCTATTTGAGTTGATCCTTGAGGTCTCCATTTGTCCATCAAGCTATTGTGGGTCATCTTCATGCAAGTTTGAATCAAGTGTGTGTGTTGGAGCAAAGGGCCACTAAATGGGAACCTTGCAACATCAAGGCAGTTTGGTTGCATCTTCCACTTTTACTTAATATAATACGGTGACATGTTTCTTTCCCATAAAATCATTCTCATTTTATTACATGACTCCTTGATCACATGTATAGGTTTTCATTGAACATACTATTGTTGCTTTCACCTTGGTTGGTTTCTGTTTCATTGTAGGTTCAATAGCACAAGAGCACCGGAGCGAAGCAAGGACAACAAAGACATAAGGAAGTGATATTCAAAGGTATGTCACTCATCTCTTCTTCGATAGTAAATTCAATGACTAAACTTATGGAAAGCACCATGTCCTATCTCGTTTTGTTCTAGATCTAGGTGGATCTAGGGAGATCAGTTTATGTCAGCATTCACCGATTTATCCAATAAAAAAATCGGCGACTCCATTGGGGATACGACATGTTTTTGGTTTTATGTTGTCCATTTTCCTTTAGCCTACCTCTTTTCATTTTAATCTAGTCTCTGAGTCTGTGGGGGATCCATACAGACTCTCTGGATCTGAAAGTTCTTTTAGACTATTTTCCTTCTTTCCATTTTTTATTTGTTTACAGGCATTTCCGCACTGTATCCCATATATAGCCTGCGAAAACCTTAGATATCCGCACCCTGACTATTTAGACTAGTGCGAATTTTCCGCACCCTACCCATAGATAGTCTATGGAAACCTTTAATTCCCACACTGTACCCTGCTTCTAGGCTGGGACATTGTCTGTAAAAAAAATGGATTGGGCCTTTTTGTCTTTTGATACCCAGTTTTGATTTAATCACCTGGGAGGAACTTTTGATGCCAGTATCTGACTATTTTCTAAGTTAAAGACTTGTCATTGATTGGTTTTCAGGGATTGAAAACCCTTCTTTGTCATTTTACAAGTTTTTGCTTCTCGATTTTTATCAACGAGAATATAATCTCTGATTTTGAGATCTGAGTGCTTGATTGATGAAAGTCTTCGATTTGATTTAAAGTTTTGGATTATTTACATTTTCTGGATTGCTTGTTGATTGGAAAGTCATTTTCATTTTCATTTAGTGAAACATTTTCTTATCATCTTTATTTTTATCTTCATTGAAAGTTTGATTTGGGTATTTGTTGAGTGTATCGATTTTCTTTGGTTACTTTTCCTTTCTTCATTATATTCCTGATTTGGTTTTGGAAAGGAAGAATTAAAGTCATCTATTCTTTGTAGTAATCATTCATAAGAAAATTTTGTGCATTCAAATTTTTTTTTTACAAGAGAATAAATTGGAAAATTTCATTGCTTATGATTGTTTGAAATTGTGTTCATTCAAGAAAAAGGAATTATATTTCGTATCTTTCGTGTTTTTCGAAGAAATATTTTCTCCCTATTGTACTTAGAGTTCATCAAACTGAAGCATTGCATCATTCATCTCTTTTTTTATATTGTTGGGTGAAGGTCTCATAAAACATCAGTTTCATCTCCATTTCCCTCTTGCGTAAACAACAACCTCTAAAATACTACGTAATTATAAAATTTAATCAGTGACTTTTATTTTCAAGGGCTCTTTCCACCAACATTAGCTAGGCTAGCGCTTTGGAATAGGTTGTGAGGCACACTCCCCAAAGCATAAAATACACTGTAGCATCTTGTGATAGGGAGTGTTCAAATCCATTGGCAACATTTTGTCCTGGGATGCCCTTCTCACACAAGGGTCAAATCTGAGGTCACATTAAATATGGTAGAGTTACTCACCCTGCTTTGTTGGTCTTAGTGTAGAGATTGCGCCTATTACGGGGGTCACTTAAAGGTATACCCACAATTATGAGTGGAAGCCTTTCGAGTTGATTTCGGGCTAGATACCTTGCCATTGCGTGTGGATCGAACTGTCGATTGTTTCCCCAGGCATCATTGTTGTTCTTGGTAACCTTAGTAGCATATATCTTTGGGGTCTTACACGAGGCGACTGTGGAGGAGCAATTCTTCACGGTACCTAGAATCGACATTGGTCAAACTCACTCAGGCTCCTTGGAGGGTATACCCACGATTATGTGTGAGAGCTTGCACTAGGGTGTAAGTCCATTAAGTAGATCGTCAATGTAACTTTTCCACCCGCTCTATCCTAGCCCCTTCTTGTCTTGACTTCGTGACATTGGATTTCATCACCAATTAGTGACTTCGAAATAAGAAGGTTTGTTTGTATGTATTCTCCGACTGAATTAATCAGAAGAAATTATTGTTGACACTTCTGGAATACCGACCAGACCCCATACAAGCCCTAGAGCCAATAATCCCCTTTGGACTACCGACATATTTAGAAGCCCGCCTCGCACGGTGCAGGACCTTTACGGCTCAGGGGCAGGTTTTGATATACCTGTCGTCTCCCAACTACCCGAAACATATGTTACCTACACAATACCTTTAAACCATTTTACCGGTACAACCAGCAACATCACTATCATTCCAGACACATAGTCAGTTGGTCCTAGCTCGACTTTTTCTCTCCAGATGGCCCATGCTACTGTGGTCCCACACGCTACGACTATTCCCACCCCAAATGTGGTGGTTAACCAAGCTCCCATTGGTACACCACTTTCATCTAGACCTATCCCGTCACTTCCTCCTGGGTACCAAGCTTTGAATCCTTCCACTGTCGTCCCTACCCAGGTTCCATCTGGCATTTTTTGACTTTTTGTTCCACCTGGGTACAATATTGCTGCCAGTTTTACAGCGTCCCAGGTCCTCTCTAGAGGGTCTTATCCACCTTTTCTTGGGGGATCTGGCCCTAGTGGCTCCAATCCAATTGGAAACACCCACCTTTCGTTCACTTCTAATTACCAGATTCCCATTGGAGGACAATCTCATGCTAGGGGGCAACCTCAATTTGTGGGTCAACCTCAGTCTGGGGCACCACTAAACGTTGGGGAGCAACCTCCACTTGGAGGAAAACCTCAGGGTGGACTGTATAACCCACTGTATGGACAAAACACATCTGGATCACTAGCCCACCTTTGGAATCTCCTTGCCCAAGGAAATCCACAATCATCTGGGGGGAAACAGCCTCAAGTTAACTCTTTTTTTCCCCCTCACTCTGGCCAGCCGTATCTGGGTTCTTTGAATCCCACTTGGGGTCCATACGTTCACTCTAGTGTCCCTTTTCAAGGGAACATTTCCAACCAACCCAACCCTATGGGCTACATGCCTCCACATCCACGTCTGAATCTGTCAAGAACTTCGACTTACATGCAGACTGCTTATGGTCCTACTGGTATACCAACGGGACTTCCTCCCCAAAGTCACCAGTACCCTCAAGTGAATCGAAGGTTTCCCTTTTTAGCCACTTTGGATTTACCTGACTTGTCTAGAATCTTGAATGATCTTATCTTACATTCTCTCCATTGGCCCGTTATACCAGCCAAGTTACCATCCGACATTCCCAAATTCGACGGTAAATCGGGAGAAGACCCAAACAACCATGTCATGACTTTTCACCTTTGGTTCTCATCCAACTCTTTGATGGACAACTCCATTCGGTTACGACTCTTCCAACGACCTCTCATGGGTTCGGCTGCAAAGTGGTACATAGAATTACCGCGAGGTTTCTTTAACGACTTCAACACCCTTGCCATGGATTTTCTCACACATTACCAATTGTCAATCCGCTATGAGACAGGAACTGATATTTTGAGTTCCTTTAATTAATCTTCGACCACTCATATTTCCAATCACATCCATGAGTGGAGACGAAGATGACGTTTGATCAAGCTCAACCTTCCTGAACATTTATTGGCTGAATGGTTCACCAAATCATTCGTGAATAAAATATCCCGTGATATTTCCATGGGTGGAGTTGTCACTGGATAATAGGAGATCAGTCATGCTCAGTACCTAGATCTTGTTTATTAGCAAATGGGCACTCTTTATGACTTGCTCCCTGATGCTCCTCGCCCTTCTACCACTGCTACCTCAACAACCCCAGTAGCTTCTCATGTTGTTGATGGTGTGATTAGCACCTTCCATGCTGACGCTAAATCCATGTCGGCCACTCACACCAATTCCAAATCTATTGCTTCTAATGTTCAAAATGCTCTGACTCCTACTCCTTCCATCGGCAAAACTTCCGAGGTTAATTCAATTCAATCCACCCCTGCCGGAAAAAATAAATCTAAAAAAGGAAAGGGTAAGAATAAGGAGGATAGAAATAATAATCCACAATCCGATAAAACCAAGACACAGTCTGTTGATGATAAGGATAAACATAAACCTCGATATCTTTGCCTTATCTGTGGTGATAATCACTACATGAAATATTGTCCAAGACGTGTTGAGGTCACTAAGTTCCTTCAAGGAACCGGAAAACCTCCCACACCTGTCATTTTGTCACAAACTTTCCCTTCTCAACAGCAGGCCCAATTGTTCATTCATGACCAACCCTCTCCTTTCACTACTTCATATGTCCTTATGTGTACCGGTAATTCTACCAAGATCGACGTTGCAATCACCACTTGAGCCAAAGATTATTCTCCTTCAAAGGAGAAAGTTGACGATTTACCACCTTCATTGGTTCAACCGCCTCCCTCAACTTCACCTCCCAACGGTCCTCTTCATCTCGAATGACGGGGTCCCGATACAGTTCTCTACTCTCCTCCAAAGGGCGTTGTTTGGAAGTCTACCTTCAATCCTCATGCACGTGCTGCTCAAAACTACAGTATTGTAGAAGATCTTGCGCAAGCACCCTCTGCGATGTCAACTCTTGAAGTCCTTCAAAGTTGTCCTGCTCAACGGAAGACACTGTTAAAGGCCATTGGTGGAATTGATCCCACAGATACGAATTTGATAATATTTGACCTGGAATATCACATTCCAAGGATACCTCCTCACTTAGCATTTCAAATCCAAGTTGTTGTAGAGAACAAGAATATCTGTAGAACCGTTATTGACAAGGGCACCTCGACGTGCGTCATGTCTGTTGCTTGTTGGAAAACCATTGGCTCTCCCCCCCTCACCGAATCACACAATACACTTAAGGCTTTCAATGGTTCTAGTTTTAAACCCTATGGTGTTCTTCCCTCATTGTCTATTACGTTGGAAGGAAAATCGGTCAATGTCGAGGTCGAGGTCGAGGTCTTTGATGCACCTCTTGATTATAACCTCTTACTTGGACGTAGTTGGATTGATTCCATGCGTGCAGTTGTGTCCACACTTTTTCGCGTGTTACGTTTCCCACACCAAGGAAAAGTAGTTATTGTCAACCAACTGGCATTTTTTAACTCTGATTCTCGTACTAACAATGTATCGTTTATCTCGAAGACACCTCCGGGGTACGAGAACGTGAGTGTGGGTCTCCTGAAAGATTCCACTTTAATGGGTACCTTCCCAATACCACCACCCGATGTTCCACCTCCTTTTTTCGCCTCAATCAACATGATTTCACCTCCGTCTGCAAAACCCTCGCGTCTCATGACCTATGTATAGTACCTGATCCTGGTGATTATCTTCGCTATGGCTAACAAATGCCCTTAAGTCCAGTTGAATCCGCTTATCAAGCCATTCACTCGGCAACCCCTTCTACTCCATTTCTTGGTGATTGATCTTCTGATCCGTTTCACGTAATATTTCCTATAGACAAAATGATTATGTCAGTGATGTCCATGGAAGACACCCCATGGGGCGATGGACATCATCGTTCCATTCTCTTCCTAGAGAATCACACCATAGAGAGTTACCAATGGATTTTGATTTCGTCGACCGTTGTTATCATTTCCTCTGTTCCCAAGTCAACACATGATGTGCTTTATGAAGGGAACCTGAGTAAAATTTCACCCACCATTCCTCTTGACATATCCATTAAACCTGGAGTCGTAAAAAATGTTCACATCGGAGTCGCATGTTCTAATGATGAAGTCGTCACTTATAAAGCTATTTTTCAAGAATTACTTGACATTTTTGCTTGGAGCTACAAAGAGATGTCGGGTATTGATCCCGATATCGTTGTGCATGAAATTAAGACCTACTCGGACGCTAAACTCGTTCGGCAAAGACTTCGCCCAGTCCACCCTCGTAAAGTCGTCGCTATCAAGCTCGAAGTTGAAAAACTTCTTAAGGCTGGATTTATCTATCCTATGGCTTTAACCGATTGGGTATCCAATCTAGTTCCAGTCAACAAAAAACAAGGCACGATCCGTGTATGTGTCAATTATAGGGATATTAATAAAGCTTGTCCTAAGGACAATTACCCAACCCCCTTCATTGACCAGATCGTCGACGATTGCGCCGAGAGTGAAATATTCTCTTTAATGGATGATTTTTCTGGCTATAATCAGATTAATATTTTTCCCACGGATCAACACAAGACTGTTTTCATTTGTCCTTAGGGTACCTTTGCCTACCGGAAACTACCTTTTGGTTTAAAGAATGTTGGTGCGACTTTTCAACGCGCCATGTATTATTCTTTTCACGATATCAAACACATCATACAACCATATCTCAATGATCTACCAGCCCATTCCATGCGCCGCCAAGATCACACGGCCCATCTCCGAACCATTTGCATCCATTGTAGTTACTATCGTATACGTTTAAACCCACACAAATATGTTTTTTGTGTGGAGTTCGACCGACTTCTAGGTTTTATTGTGTCACTTCATGGAATTAGGGTGGATCCTTTGAAGGTTGAGGCTATCCTTAATATACCTCCTCCTTCCACACTATGCCAGCTTCAAAGTTTGCAAGAGAAGGAAAAGGTTTTGCATTGATTCATCCCCAATTACGTTGAGTTAAGATTAGGATTTACTCGACTATTCAAGAAGGGTTACGAGTTCGTATAGGACGAGACTGCCAACAAAGCCTTCGAAGCTTTTAAATTTTCCCTAACCCGTACACCATTGCTTTTGCCACCCGATTATAGTCGAGATTATTTCCTCTACCTTGCCACTTCGGACTCTACCATTGCCATGGTTTTAGTCCAAGAAGATGATTTGCACGATGAACATGTAATTTATTATTTAAGTCGGAGTATAACGACTACCGAAATCAAATACCTACATGTGGAAAAACTGGACTTGGCAGCTGTTCAAGTTGTCCAATGTTTCTGTCACTATATCCTATTACGCAGGACCACTGTTATTTCTGATTGCAACCCTATGCATCATATCCTTACACGTCAATTTCTAGGAGGAAAGTACTCCAAATGGATAGTGATTCTCCAGGAGTTCGACTTAGATTTTGAACGCGCTAAGTCTAAGAAATCATTGGTTTTCGCCGAACTGATATGTGACCTTCCCTCCACTGAGACAGAAAACGTGGCAGAGGATTCCTTCCCTGATGAATCCCTTTTTCTGATCAGTTCTGATGACGTTTGGTATGAATATATTATCATCTAACTCCATAATCAAACTTTTTGGCACGACCTTTCTAGCACAGACCATCATCGTATACGGTATCAAGCCCGTCAATACATCATTCTCGGTGACACTATTTATCGTCGTCATGTTGACTCTATTTTTTGACGCTGTCTCACCTATGATGAGGCTGAGAAAGCTTTGAATGACTGCCACTCTAGAGCATGTGGTGGTCATATGTTTGGGTATGTCATTTCCCAAAAGATCCTACGAGCAGGGTATTTTTGGCCTTCTTTGTTTAAAGACTGTATTACTGTCGTCCAGAACTGTCATGCTTGTCAAACATATAATAACAAGATAAGATTTCATCCCGCTCCTTTACACCCTGTAGTTTATGTTGTTCCTTTCACAAAATGGGGCATTGACTTCATGACATGTAACCCTCACTCGGTCTGGGGGCATGGATACATCATCGTAGTCGTGGATTATTTCACTAAATGGGCCGAGGTGATGCCTACATTCAATAATACCGGAAAAATTGCAGCCTTGTTTATATTCAATCATAGCATCACTCGATTTGGCATCCCTCAAGCTATCGTCACTGATCACGGTAGCCATTTTCGAAATTTCATGATGTCTGAGCTTACTAAAAAGTTGGGTCTTTGGCATGAAAACTCAACCCCCTATTACCCACAAGCCAATGGCCAGGTTGAAGCGATAAACAAAGTTCTTATCACTATGTTTCGATGGATAATAGGAATTCATAAGACAAGTTGGCGCACAATGTTGTTTTCAGCATTATGGGCCTATTAAACATATGTGAAGTCTGCCAAGGGATTTACGCCTTTCCAATTAGTGTATGGTATCGAAGTTGTCATGTCGATTGAATGTGTGATACCATATTTGAAGCTAATCGTTGAACTTCTTCCCAACACCTCTGCTGAAGAGGAACGTCTGTTGTACCTGATGCAATTAGATGAAACTCGTCGTGATGTCACCTTGGTTATTGAAGCTCAAAAAAAGTGTGTCAAAGCCCAATACAACAAGCATGTCAAGCCATGTGTTTTCTCTTAAGGTGATCTAGTTCTCCTCTACAAACAAGATCGTGATTTACTAGGGGGCGGAAAATTCGAAGCTATGTGGCAAGGCCCTTATATTGTCAAACGAATGTTGGAGAAAGGAGCTTATGAGTTAGTGGATTATGATGGCATTCCTTTGAGTGAACTTAGAAATGGGCTTTACTTGAATAAGTACTATGATTAGTTTATCTTTGCATTAGAGCTTGTATTTTACTGTATCATACTCTTGTGTGCTACTTTTGTGTGTTTTTTCTTTATTTGGTTTCGACCCCCAATTGCTTACCTTATTTTCTTCTTGGTTTCCAGATGTCGGTGTCTTCATTGCCTTACATTGGCTTCGCCGATGGCACTAGTCGTAGTACTCAGAACTTAGCATCTACTTCTTGGGCGATCTATGCACCTACGAACGAATTAATCAGTCTACATGGTGTCTGCATCAATTGTGCAACTAACAATATCGTGGAATATAGTGCAGTCATCGAATTGTTGACCGACATTATTTCACTTGGAATCTGTCACCTTGTTATACGACTCGATTCGCAGCTAGTACTACTATAGTTAAGTAATGTCTATACTATCCGGAGTCCTACTTTGTTGAAGGTATATTTACGAATTCGCCTCTTGGAATGTCATTTTGATTATATTGAATATCCACACATTCTTAGATGTCTAAATACATTAACATATGCATTAGTTAATTATGTGTTAGATAGACATTTGAGACATTTATAAATCCAATCACATGTTGTACATAAAGAAAGTAAGTCGGTAGAAGCCTCATGTATATATAACGATAAAAAAAATTTACAAAAAAGTGTTTTTGTCCGAAGACCAATATATCAAAATTTGAAGCACATGGCTTCATATACAAAATAGCATCAAGGATGTTTCTCACGATAACACACAATTGTTCGTGCTACCCTACGAAGCAGTCGACTAATAGAACTAGATATGCCTAGAGTATGGCGTTGATATCGTCTCGAGATCTTGTCGATAGAGATATCCGGGACATTTGTTGTCAACCCCTCCAGGCTCTGCTCGATCACCTCATAGTCACCAGCATCTCATCCTACTACCTTGGCTGCTTTCCCTCGTATCTGAATGGGAGATGTACCTGGAGGCCGGTACGGTCCTACATCTGCATTGTCAAAGAGTTTTTTATTAGTCCTCGGATTAAAAACATAAAAAACATTTCATATTTCAAAATTTACAAAAACATTATAAGAACAAAAAATGTGCTTCTTACCTAAGTTCCCCCATTGAGAACCCTCGGGTAGAACCAAGTATGGGTCACCTCTGAAATCCAAATCGGCATAGGTATAGTCATTTACCATCAGTAGTTGAGGCCTCAGCCAATCAAAGAACACGTCGTTATATTTAACGATGGGGCCCGCCACATGCCGAGCCATGAGGTCACACCATCTTTTCATCATTGGATCTTGTGGGGCTGGCAAGCCCCACTCTACCTGTAAGTGAAAATGAGGAACCCTCTCGAGGAAGGACACTAAAATGGATCCGTACCCGAATTTCTTTAATTCACCTCTCTTTCACTTTGTCAGTTGTTTCTTCATACTGGGAAGAACCCCGTCACTCCAGTTAAATACCCGGGCTCCATGCACTCCACTGCATACTCGAAGTAACTCTGGAGAGCCATGTGAGGAGATGCACTCCCCACCATATGTGAGATAGTGAACAGGATAGTCCATAGGGGTAAATATCGGACACCCCTAATGGCAAATTTTCCCTTGCGTCTCTCAACATCGGAATCACAATACCTACAGACATAATCACTCATCGATAAACCATCACCTCTGTCGCCTGTCAAGGTCACATGTGATCCACAGTGTGATAATCCCATCAAAAAATTAATATGTTCGATATATAGAGCGAGTATGTGAGCTCTCACATGAAAAACATGTTGATCCGCATCCCACATGTGGACTAAGTACTCAAGCAACCTCAGTTGGGCCCTCATGCCCTGAATCTTGAAGAACTTCATGAGCCCGCATTGCCGAAGGCATTAACTGTGCCCGGGTCATTCCCAGTGACGATATCATCGTCCTCGTGTTCCCTCTCCCTCCATTCCAACATTTTGACAGTTGAAAACCTGCATAAGAGCCATAGGGAGAAGTCAACGTATTTTTTTCACTTCCTTGGAAATTTTTATTGTTTAAACGCATCTAAAGAAATTTTTATTTTCTCCCTCCGCAGGTGAAGCTTTATGCACAGTGCAGAACTTCCGCAGGTGAACCAAAGGCCACTTGCGGAAACCTATGGTTTCCGCAGGGCCCAATATATGCCACCTGCAGCGGCCCCTCTGCGCACCTACCGACCTAAAATCCAACTCAACAACTATTTTTAACCAGTGAAAAAGAAAATTGATCCATGGAAAAGAAAGAGGACGAAAAGATTACCTCTTTAGCGGAAGTCGTTCGTTGAATGGTTGCTCATGCCTCTCGCAATCGACCAAGAAAGTTTGAGGTAAAAAAGGGTTTTTTGGACAAGTTTTGGGTAAAATGACAATGAAATGGTAAAAAAGAGTTTTCACCTATATTTATTTACTTTTTACTTTTTCATTGATATTTTATATTATTTTATTCATTTTATCTAAAACCTAATGTTCTTATGGTATTGTGAGTGTTGTAATTTTTTCGCAGATGAATGATCTTGGAGCCTGAACGATGAAATACAGATACTTTTCTTAATTTGTTTTTACGTTTGTCACATGTACAAATACTTTTTAGGTTTTTCAGAAAAAACCTCAAGCTCAGTCTTTGTTCGTTCTCGTGCTCCTAAATCGATGAGAACGCAACCGAGTATAATTTTGTCGCATTTTCGTACTCGTCATGGTAACACGAAAAGCGAAACTCATGGAATATCTTTTAAGCTCTTTTCACTCTCCATAAAAATGAAAATATTGTCGAGCGACCTTGCTCTTTTCCCGCTCGTAAAAGTATTTGAAGAAAACGTTTGATGGACGATAGTTTATCACTTTTTCGGTCTCATTAAACTAATTTACGAAAAATGAACTGAGAGAATTCTCTTTAAGTGTTTTTCATACTCTCTAAATATGAAAAACCTCTGAGCTTTCTCTCTTTGGGTACGTTCAACAAACATTGAAAGACCCATATGGGACCGAACCACTCATTCTTAGGGTTCATTAAACATACTCCAAGGGACTCGTCCGAAGGATAACCTTACATCAACAATCATATGCTATCCTCCTCAAGCTTGCGTAAAAATAAAGAGGCACTCGTCAGAAATGGTAGGGGGGAATTTAGGAAAGAAATGTGTCTCTATATTTGTGTTAGTGGTAGTAATAGTCGCTCTTGAACATGACACCCCCTTCGTCATTGAATCCGGGTTGGAAAATTTGTTTGTCTCTCGTTTGACCTTCTGCAAGTTCATATCTTGGGTCATCTTTGAGTCAATGTTGTCAAGACCATTGTCGTGTCATTCATATTTTCAAGAGAAGTCCAACCTTGCACAAGCCCTCTATTGAGTCGGTCATCTGCAGTTATCAATTCCTACCATGTCGGTGTTCCCTGTGTCAGTTTCAAATCATTTTCATACTTTGATCTATCCTAAATCTATTACTTATTTCACGTCATTGATAGAGGATACATCAAGGCCCTCCTGTGATGAGTCTTTTCCTTTCGACTTCAACTCATCATCCGGGAAAAAGACTTAGAAATCATTTAGTACCTTAGAGCTTGCATGCCTCAATGGCAGGTTTCTTCGTTTTCGACAGTGAATTCACATCATTGGTCCCTGATCGAGAGATTCCATCGAGTGTTCGACTTCAGTGCATTTATTCACATTCGATGGATTGTACTGAGGTAATTTGGGATTCATTGACATCAATGGTGATTTCCCTCGCACTTGTTAAAGGTTTTCATCAATGACAGGTAATCAAGTGGTTTCTACCATGTTCGACTTCAACACCTGTAATCGCATGGCTAGATTCGTACTTACAGAGGACGGGATTGAAGACCCTGGATCCCACCATTTTGGTCCAGGTTGCGATGGAGTATTTATGATTTGTATTGACGCATAGATCCACTTTGTATGTCTCATGGCTATGTCTGATTTTGAGTTTTTTAAAACATAGATCCATAGTGTATTCCTGGTGGCTATGTAGAATCTTGATGACATGGATCCACAGTGTATGATTAGTGGTCATGACTGACATTCATGATTTAAATCACTTGTACTCTGAGCATGGGAATGCCTACCTCAGAAATGGTATAATATTGTGCAGAAGCTTGGTTGTTTGCAGGTTCTCGATTAGTGTGCTCCTTGTTCCCGACACACACATGCATTTTACAAAGTATTTTGGTTGTAACGAGTTCCAGCCTCATACTTTGGGGGGCATTCTGTTACACATTATTTTGGTCACCCTAGTGATGTTTCTACAAGAATGTGTTCAGGCTCTCAAAATGATCTTTTGCATGAGAAAAGTAACTGGTTTCTCTCTCCACAAAACTTGTTTTTAGAAGGACGTCACGGGCTAAGAGTAATACACAATGCGGAAATGCTTGATTTTCGTAGGTTGTCCTTAACATGGCTTGCGGAATTTCCATAGGATGCTCTATAGACAAGGTGCGGCAGCGTTTTAAGACTAAGAAAAGGGACGAAGTTCATGAAGGTTCTAGAAGGGAATCTTCTAAAATATGAGGTGGCATCTGTATGATTGGGATCCTACTGGCTTCTCTGATTTGGTGGGATCATCCTAATCTCTTTAACCATCTCTCCTTCTCCTATATAATGATGGATTTCACATGGAAAGGGTTAAGCAAAAAGCAAGCAAAATCAAGTAAGGAATTTACGAAGGAATAGGTTGAATATTGTGTGAGGAACTCTATTTCAATTGATGTTTGAGGTCTCCATTTGTTCATCAAGCTATTGTGGGTCATCTTCATGCAAGTTTGAAACAAGTGTGTGTATTGGAGTAAAGGGCCACTAAAAGGGAACCTTGCAACATCAAGGCAGTTTGGTTGTATCTTCCACTTTTACTTAATATAATACGGTGGCATGTTTCTTTCCCATAAAATCATTCTCATTTTATTACATGACTCTGTGATCACATGCATAGGTTTTCATTGAACATACTATTGTTTCTTTCACCTTGGTTGGTTTGTGTTTCATTGCAGGATCAATAGCACAAGAGCATCGGAGCGAAGCAGGGACAACAAAGACATAAAGAAGCGATATTCAAAGGTATGTCACTCATCTCTTCTTTGATAGTAAATTCAATGATTAAACTTAGGGAAAACGCCATGTCCCGTCTCGTTTTGTTCTAGATCTAGGTGGATCTAGGGAGATCAGTTTATGTCCGCATTCACCGATTTATCCAATAAAATAGTGGGAAATCATATATGTAGAGTGCACGTGCCTGTGGACGAGCACAGGTGAACGTGTGAAGACCTGGTTCTTCTGTGAAATGCAGTGAATCGGAGCTATGACATCCCTATGGATGTGCCCCTAGTGGATGAGCACTAGTGGGTGTATCAGATCCTTTGCTATATATTGTTCAAGAGTCAGACCTACTTGTAACCCTAATTGTTATGTAAAGGGTACAGGTCGACCCCACCTTAATATGTTTAATAATAAATATAAAAGATAATTAATATTAATTATAATAATAATAATAAATTATAATAATAATAATAATAAATTATATAGTGACTTAGAGAGGTCAACCCTATTGAGCCAATGGATGCCCTTGTTGATTGGACAAGTCTAATATAAGTAAGGGATGATTCTCCATTGTGGAATCATATCTTACTTGTGAGTTTGAAAATTTTAGCTAGTACATCTCTTTGGCAAAAGGTGTGCACCTCTCTTGGACGCTAGAGTTCTATGGTTTAAGAACCCTCTTGTGTGCTAGGTCTTTCTTGGAGGTAAAGGTCTTTCTCTTGAAGAATATAGAAAAGGATTTCGCTGGGTTTTCTTCCCTTGTTGAAAAGGGTTTCAAAGGATATTTCTTGTGTTCTTGTGCATAGTGTTTCTTCTTGTGACCTTGGTTGCTGCAACATTATTGTTTATGGTTAAGTGAAATGCTAAAATGAAATGAACGTCATGCTTAACCTAGCTTATGAAAAATCAACATGGATGAGATAGGCTCTTTAGCTTGTCTTGTTAGCATGTCTATTTATATAGCATACTTGAGATTAGAGTTGATTTCTGTAGTCATTTCCATTTATTGTGGTTTACCCCATGTCATAGAGTGATTTTCCTCGTAACAGAATTGACGACCATATTAGGGAGGGAATCTTCTTTTCGAGGTTTGGAGTTTTTTTCTCCTTTTATTGCTCTCGGTTAGCTTGAGTTTCCTTGTCATTTGATTGTTTGACAACCTATTTTCATTTTGAGTCTGAGTTGCTTGACCTTATCCTTAACCTGGCCTTATCCTTAACCTGGCAGTATTTTAATACATATACGCGGGTTTTCCCTTGACAGACGCATACATACGCGAGTTGTCGTTCTATAGGGCACGTACATCATCCTTGTTATCTTGATCGTTGATTTTGATGTTTGTTGGATAAGTTTTGATGGTTGTTGAGTCTTCTTGGGTCTTTGTCATGACTATTAAGTGCCTACAGAGTGATAGGAAACCTTTCTTTGGATGAATTTTTTGGCGGTTTTTCTTTCTCATTGGTTGTCCTTGCATCTTGGGCTGTGTGTTTGCATCTTGATATCCTGCTTGGTTTGTCTCTTTTTACTTACAGTATGGTTTATATATCAAGTTGTTGTTCAGTCCTTTCATTTTCATTTATTTATATTGAAAATACAAAAAAAATATACATTTTGCAAGTTGTCATTTGATCTTTTGGGTTTTTATTATTGATCTTGATACATGTATGGAAAGATTGCATCTTATTTGAAATTGTCAAATTGAATTGAAAGTTGCATTTTTGAAAAGCTTATCATTTATTGAGAATTGAAGTTAGGACTTTGCATTATATTTATATTCATTTATTTTACTTGCTGAGTCATAACATCATCAGTTTCACTACGTCTTTTGAGTAAACAAAGCCACTAAAAGTAGTGCTGATAAATTTAAAATTGATTAGAAATGATTTTATTTTTCAGGGTGCACAAATTAGCTTAAGATTTAGAGCCTTGGAAAATGATTTTGTGAGTAAACTTCTCCAAGGCTATTAAACTCAACATATGTGTCTGACTAAGGGAGTGGTGAAATCCATTGTATAATTGGTGACGTCGGGATGCTCCGCTCACACTGGAGTTAAGCACGAGGTCGCGCGAAGTTGGTTGAAGAGATATCCATCTAATACCTTCTTAGCATCAGAGATATTTATGGGGATCTATTCGTATCTAGGGGTCTTGTTAGTGCCTTTACCTCTGTGAGAGGCGGTGCTTTCAAGCTTTCGAGTTGTTACCTCGCCCATATGGTGGACCTGACTTACGACTGTTCACCTACGCATTGGTTATATCATGGTGGCTTTAGTTGCTTGACATAGGTAGCCACATAGGTTACTTTCAGGGGTTATTCTGCAGGTACCCTGGGTCAGATAAGGGTCGAACAACACACAGCTTTATGGAGGATTACCTCTCCGGGGGGATCTGACCGACTGCGATGTTAAGCCCACGAGGACCCTTATAACTTATTTTGATACCTTTGATATTTTGAAGGGAGTCGCAAGCCCCTCTTAGGCAAGGCATACCTACTTTAGGGAGGGAGGCCCATTTTCAATCACTTTATCCTGTTTGTGTGCATATTCGTCTTTTTGTTTATTTTAGTTTCTCTTTGATTGTTAGTTGGCCTTGGGATTTGTTTTTATATCTCAAGTCTTGAGTCATCGTGGAGCCAGACCAACTTCCTCGCAGGTCTCGTCGTTTGTTGAAATTACCACCGCATCTTAAGTCTTTGCCTTCTAAAAGGCGTAAAGTTATCAACCGTGGTACACACACCTCCACTTACCAGAGTTATGGTCATACAAGTATAAGTACTGAGTCGAGTCAGAAAGATATTGGGATTCATTCGACTACCATACCTATTATGGTTAATGGAACTCCTTCTACGCCTTCGACCACTACGGTTGTAGTGTCGGAGGTCCCCATCATTACTCTTGTCTGGCCTGTATTTAATACTCAACCCATAGTAACGAACCCTTTTGGGTCTCTTTTTAGTTCGTCGGGCTACAATACTCAGTGCATCTCTTGGGCCTCTAGCCCTTTCTCTTATGGTATGCCGAATTTCACATCACAATTTTCTTCCTCCATTCCAGCATCTAATATGAATCTTAGTATTGGACTTGGGGGCATGGCTTCTCCATATATTTCACTCTCGTTTGGTGGTGCTCATACTCCCCAAACAACTACTATGGTTGGAAGCCTACCTCATTTTCACCTCGGGTCTAATCCTAGTATTAATGTTCCTAGATGGAGTAATCAACCAGGCGGACAAGTTGTTGCTTATGTTCCTTCCTTTACACCTACCCCCTCCACACCGATTTCGACCAACACGTTTGGCATGACGAATCTGCCTCTATCCTCCATATTTCCACCCAGAGGAGGTCAGTTTCATACTTTGGGCAACCCCCAACTTGGAGCTACTCCGGTTGGGGGAAATATTTAACCAGAACCTTGGATGGGTTGCGATTCCCCAACATCAATCTTTGTCGAGAACTTGGGGCCAGATGTCGTAACCCCGACTTCCCTTTCTGGCCACACTTAATTTTCCATACTTGTCAAGATTAATGTATGACTCAGTTCGTCATGACCCAACATGGCCCCCTGTCCCCACCAAGCTTCTTTTGGATATTCCAAAATTTGAGGGCAAGACTAATGAGGATCCTGGTGATCACGTCACTACTTTCCATATTTGGTGCTCTTCCAATTCACTTAACGACAATTCTATTCGTTTAAGATTGTTTCAATGCACCCTCACAGGGGTTGCAGAAAAATGGTACATAGAGCTACCAGGGGGTACGTACGAGAATTTTAATCAGATGGTTCTAGTTTTCCTCAACCACTTCCAATTGTCGGTTTGTTACGATGTCGGCATAGAACTTTCGTCGGCCCTCCGCCAGGACAAATTCACCCATATCTTGGATCATATCCAAGAGTGGCATAGATGGAAGAGGTTGATGAAAGCCTACATTCCTCCAGAGTTCCTGTTGGAATGGTTTCTTAAGTCTTTACTGCCTTATATTTCGAAGGATGTCTCTACATCTGGGGTAACATCTGAAGAGGAAGCGATTTTCAAAGCCCACCAATTAGATCTCATATATGCTCAGTCTGGGATGTTATACGAAATTCTTCCTGGCGCACCGAGGTCAAACTATGACCCTAGGCAAAAGCCTGGGCTTCATGCCGATGGCATTATAGGCTCCACAAATGTTAAATCTACAGACTTGGTGACAAGCTAGTTGAAAGAGTTGTCTCTAAGCCAGTCAGTAGGAGGACAAGCTTCATATGTGTCCTCCACTCCCACTTACTCGACAGATGTACATTCTGTGCAGTCGTCGACCAACCCGAATGGTAACCAGCGACCAGGAGGGAATAAAAGGAAAGGAAGTGGTAATAATCGTAAGGGTGGGAGGAATAATGATAATAAACCCAAGGACAATGCTAACAATGATAGATTGAAGGTTAATGTTGGTGAGGGAAAGAAAGAGAAGCAGAAGGTGAAATTCCCTTGTAAGCTTTGTATTGATGATCACCTTACCCACTTGTGCTCCAAACTCGAGGAAGTTGCGAGGATTTTATCTCTACCGCCCGATGTGCTGAATAATCCTTTTCTGCATAATCAGCACATGGCCTCGAGCTCCTCTAATGCTGGAAATGCAGCGAGTAGGAGTCAAAACCCATCTGCGCAGGATGGTGACCGTCTATGCATAAATATGGTCAAGTCTCATATTAATGTAGTCACTCGGTCTCACAATTACAGTTCTTCACAAGTTGTTCCAGGTCTAGAGTCTCCCCCTCCTCCAAAGATGTCTTTATAGATAGAAAAGCCAGAGCCTCTACCTCGTGTTCTGAAAGGAGTACTCAAACGCTCTACCCACAACCCTAATGCTAGAGTTGCCTAGAACTACTCTATTGTTGAGAATCTGGGTCAAACCCCTTGTGCGATGTTGGCTTTGGAGGTACTCCAGACATGTCCTTTACAGAGGAATGTCTTGTTATCTGTGTTAGGAGCTCTAGAAACCTATGGCTCTAAGGTTATCAAGTTTGACGTCGCGAATGTGAAGCCTCACTTTCCTTACCACATGGCCTTTCAAATCCATGTGGATTACTTGAAGTATACCATCAAACGTATTGTTATTGATGAAGGCATTGCAATGTGTGTGATGTCCCTAACATGTTGGAAAGTCATTGGTTCTCCAACCCTCTCTCAATCTCTGACCATGTTGACCGCATTTGATGGTCGTTCTTTCCATCCCCACAGTATTCTTCCTACCTTTTCGGTCTAGTTAGGTGGGAAGATAGTGGAGGTGGATGTCGAGGTGGTTGATGTGCCCCTTGACTATAACTTATTACTAGGGGGTAACTGGACTTAAGTTATGACTGGAGTCGTATCATCTGTTTTCCGTACTTTATGTTTTCCTCATGATGGGAAAATTGTGACGATCGATGAGTTGTCCTTTGCGCGTGCTAGCCCCAATGCATCAGTTGGACCTTCGATCCCCGTGATCGACAATTCTCAGCCGACAACTGAGGATATTGGTGTCGGAATGTATTCATCCCTTATGGGTACCTTTGATTTCGTGGCACCAATTCATCATATCTATGCCATGTTCAGTAGGTATGTTTCGTCAATGAGGCTCGTTCCTTTCCACACTTCGTATTTTAACGATCCTTGGACCTTACCTTCCCTGACCTTGTCTTGTGAAGGTCAGTCACATATTGGAATGGCGATGCCACTGACAGCGGCAGAGATAGTGTATCAGGTTGTTCTCGACTCTACTGCCGACCCAGATCGTGTCTCCTCGCAGACGGACGAGGAGGATCCTGTTCTCTGGCCCATATGGGCCACTTCATCCTCTTGCTCACATGATTGCCTCGATGATACTTTACCTTCGGATGAAGAAATCGCAGAGACCATGAATGGTTCTGATAGGTCATGGGATGATATGCATCATCGTTCTTACTTCCTCCCAGAGCTTGTTAGGATCGAACAAGACGATTTTAGATCTATCTTGAGTGAGATAGTCGGTCACGTCATAGTTCCACTTGATACGCACGACATTTATGCCAAAGGAAACATGGCGAGTATTTCTCCTACCGTCACGATCGACATCTCTCATATTCCGGGTAAAATTGAAAATGTATATATCGGTACGGATTGTTCGCCTGAAGAAATTCAGACCTACACGGAGCTCTTCAAGGAATTTTTTGATGTATTCGCTTGGTCATATGAAGAGATTCCAGGAATCGACCCTCTCATTGTTGAACATGAGATTAAAACCTACCTGGATGCTAAACCCGTTCGACAACGACTCAGAACTGTTAATCCTAGGAAGGCCCCTGCTATTAAGGCAGAGGTGGAGAAATTGCTTAATGCAGGCTTTATCTCCCTGGTTCCCTTGACTGAATGGGTATCCAACCCCATTCCCGTGAATACGAAGCAAGGAACCATCCATGTGTGTATGGATTTTTGAGACCTAAATAAGGATTGTCTTGAAGACAACTTCCCGACACCTTTCATTGATCAAATTCTCGATGAGTTTGTGGGAAGCGAGGTTTTTATTGTATGGACGGATTTTCAGGATATAACCAAATTTAGATTAAACCCGAGGATCAACATAAGATGGCATTTATTTGTCCTTGGGGTACTTTCGCATACCGGAAAATGTCTTTTGGCCTTAAAAACATCGGAGCAACCTTCCAACGAACCATGACCTTCGCTTTTCACAATCTCAAGCATATAGTCGAAGCCTACCTCGATGATCTCGCTGCTCACTCTCGCAAGAGAGTGGATCACTCTACCCACCTTCGGCTAGTTTTTGAGAGATGTCGCCATTATCGCATCCATTTAAACCCTCATAAGTGCATCTTTTGCGTTAGGTCGGGTCATCTTTTAGGATTCTTAGTCTCTGAGACTGGGATCATGGTGGATCCTTTAAAGGTTGAGGCAACACTTCGATTGCCTCCCCCGCGCAACATTCGTCAGCTTCATGGTTTACAGGGGAAAGCTAACTTCTTACGTCATTTTATAGTAAACTATGCCAATATTACTAAGGGTTTCATGCATCTCTTGAAGAAGGACACTCTGTTTATATGGGATGAGCGAGCCCAAGATCTTTCGATGCTCTTAAGAAAGCCTTGGTATCGACGCCTCTGTTGAAGCCTCCGGACTACAATAGAGATTACTTGTTTTATATCGCCGCGTCCACGATTGGTATGGTTTTGGTTCAGGAGGATGACGAGCTCCATGAGCACATCGTTTACTATCTTATTCGAAACTTAGTCAGCTCTGAACTCAAGTACTCTCATGTTGAGAATCTAGCTTTGGTTGTCGTACACGCGGTTCAAAAATTACAGCACTATATATTGCTTTGCAAAACTACCATAGTTGTTGATGTCAACCCATTTCAATACATCCTTACCAGGTGTATCATAGGGGGGGAATATAATAAATGGATTGTCATCTTGCAAGAGTTTGATCTCGATTTTGCTTCAGCAAAATCCAAAAAATCGCTAGTTTTTGCCGAGTTAATATCGAACTTCCCTCGGTTAGATGAGGACGTCATTCATGTCGATTCATTTGCGGATGAACACATTTTCTTTGTCTCGTCTTCAGACCCCTAGTATGGAGACATTTTGATCTATCTTCAAACCTTGAAGTTCTCTCAGCATCTTTCGAGAGACCATCGACAGCGTATACGATATCAAGCTAAGAACTATCTTATCGTCAATGACACTTTGTATCGTCAAGGAGTAGATAATATCTTGCGTCGTTGCTTGATTCACGAGGAGGCTGAGTCCGTACTTAATGACTATCACAGTGGGGCTTGTGGTGGTCATCTATCCGGGCTTGCGACAACCCAAAAAGATATTGCGAGTCGGTTACTTTTGGTCGTCTATTTTTAAAGATTGTGTCGAAGTGGTCAAGAAGTGTCACCTCTGCCAGGTGTTCACTCGGAAGATGTGCTCGCATCCAGCCACTGTTCACCCGGTCATTATCGTCAGTCCCTTCAGCAAGTGGGGGGTGGATTTCGTGGATTGCAACCCAACTTCGGTTGGGGGGCATCTGCATATTATCGTGGTCGTAAAATACTTTACTAAGTGGGTCAAGGCCATGCCTACAATTAAATCCGATGGTAAGACTGTTGTTTTTTTCGTGTTCAATCAAATTATAGCCCAGTTCGGAATCCCAAGTGATATTGTCACTAATCATGGTAATCACTTTCATAACGAAATGATGAAAGAATTAGCATCGAAACTGAGGTTTAAACATGGTCATTCTTCCCCTTACTATCCCCAGGCAAATGGACAAGTAGAGGTCGTGAACAAGTCTATCAAGACCATTTTGCAGAAAACTGTCAACCAGAGCAAATCTGACTGGCATCTCATGTTGTACCATGCATTTTAGGCATACCGAACCTCTTTTAAGACTTCCACCGATTTTTTTCCTTTTCAGTTAGTACACGATGTGGAGTCGATCCTTCCTATTGAATGTGAGATCTCTTCTCTTAAACTGGCAGTTAAGCTCCTACCTGACACTTTTGATCTTGAAGAACGCCTCGTACACCTAGAGATCCTAGATTAGCAGCGTCGAGATGCCTCTACGGCTATCGAAGTGAATAAACGACATGTCAAGGTATGGTATGATAAGTTTGTCTGTCCTCAGCAGTACATTGAGGGTGACTTGGTCCTCTTGTATGACCAAGCCAAAGAATCATTGGGGGCAGGCAAGTTCAATCCCATGTGGCACGGTCCTTATATCGTGTGACGTGTCTTAGAAAAAGAATCCTACGAGTTAGAAGATTATGAAGGGAATATGATGGTTGAGCCTAGAAATGGGCTCTACTTGAAAAGATATTACGCTTGAGCCCCAAGCTTGGGTGTAACTCTTTGTATACTGGTGTATCTTAGTGTATATATCTTTTCCCCTTTTGTTATCGGCTTGCTTATTGAGTTTTCCCGTGGTTAGCAAATGTCAACGGAGCCTTCAGTTTACTTAGGATTCGCAGACGGTGTCAGTCGTCATACACGGAACTTAGCTTCCGCCACTTGGGTTGTTTACTCACCCGAGGGTCAACTGGTGTCTTCAGGTGGCGTTTGTTTAGGGCCATCAACAAATAATGTGGTTGAATATAGCGTCGTTATAAAACTTTTATGCGATCTCGTTTCACATTGTATTCGTTCTTTAGAAGTTCGCCAGGATTCCCAGTTAGTATTATGTGAGTTGAACGGCAGTTACCATGTGTGAGACCCTACTCTACTCCGACGATTCCTACAGATATGACTTTTGGAATGACATTTTGATTTTATTACTTATAATCACATACCTAGAAGTTCTAATTATGTATCCAATGCATATGCTAATTATGTTTTAGATTGGCATTTGTCACATAACTAAAGTAAAGAAAACACATTCACCAATGTACACATTGTAATATAAGTAAAGTCAAAGACTAATGTTTTATATTTCATTTCTCCAAAAAATATGGTGTTATAGTACAAAATTGGGGCTCACACCCTCAAAATACATATACATCCGATCGATACAATAACCATGACATCTACGCCTGTGGCACCGGATGTGTATCTTGATAACATACTATGGCGTTTGCGAAACATCGAAAGAATCGCACCCACGCCCCGCAACCTGTCGCTGCATCGCCTCCGACAAATCCTCTACCTGAACCATGGGTATTTTGTGCATCAAACGAGACAGGTTGTCCTGCACATCTTGAAGCACTCTCTCTGTGTCTCCTCCCGCTGACTCATCCCCTCGGTGCCTCCGTCGGTGTCGTGGCAATCCATTCGGTCGTCGTGGACTTACGTCTACACAACAAATCATTTTTGTTATAATACTAAACACCATCCAAAAACATTTGTGTTTTGTTTATTCTCTTTAAAAGACACAAAAGTGAAATATATTTGAAAATTGTTTCATACCTATGTCTCTGTAGGCGGACCCTGGTTGTAATGGCATGTCTAGGTCTCCTCTGAAGTCAATCCCTGCATAAGGGTAGTCCTCCAAGGCTATCACCTATCGTCGCCACCAGAAGAAGAACTCATCGTTGTGGGGATTCGGTACCCTACCACCTCCCAACCGCCTCATCACCTCGGTCCACTGTGACATGGCTGGATCGAGCGGTCTATGCGGAACAATCTCGACTCTATGGCTCAATCCTGGAACTCGCTCGAAGAAAAAACTACACAAGATAGATGCGAACTCGAAGTTCCTCTTCATATCTTGTTTGCAGTCTGTCAACTGGCTCTTCATGGTAGCCGGTAGTGAGATGCACCAATCATATGTTATGGGTCGTAAGAACTCCACAAAGTACAACATTAGTGGCCTTGATGCTTGATGCAATGAGGTTGACCCCATGATCTGTGTCAGCATGAGAACGATGATCTTTAAACTCAGGTTGTTGATCACCCGAATAAGGAGTTAGCTCCCTACCTTTTTTGTCCCTGCAACACAGTGAGTGACGATGTAGTCCTCTATGTTCATGCCACTCTCATCTCCCCTATCTTTGAGGTTCACCACCTCACCCCGACGTGACAACCTTGTAAAGAAGTATATATCCTCAACTTCAATCATCAATGGTTGCCCATCGAGGTTGAAAGCCTCTGTATCCGGATCCCAAAAGTTCACCAACATTTGGAGCAACCTCACTTGATCCCTCATCCCTTTAAGAGCCCAAAACTTATAAATCCCACATATTTTTAATGATAATTGGGTCCCTGGATCTCTTTCCACTACAGCATCAACTTCCTCATGCTCTCTTTCTCTCCATTCCAATACCATCCTGCAAACAAAATCCAATTTTTGAGTTAAATTCCTTAAAAAAAAAAGTTACAGACTTGTACGCAAGCTAGAGTTTATATAGTCGTGTATAGGGCTGCATATACGCAGTTTGTTTTAATAACAGTCGTGTATAGGACTGTGTATACACGACCCGATGATCTACAGCCCGTGTATACCCTAATTCCTAATTTGTGCATTAAAAAACTCCAAAAGTGAGACCTAATTTCAAATTCTAATCCAGTAGAAATGAAAACGAGGGAAAGAGTACTTACGTGGTCCAGACAGTTGTAAATTTCGTCACTCGTAGCCCCTGCCATCAGCACTTGAAGGTCGTGGGCAATTTAGTCCAAAATACACTATTTGGGTAAAAATGTGAAATGGTATGGTAAAATTGGTTATTTTTACTATTTATAGAAAAAAAATTACCCACTTTACATAGTTTTTGCTAATATTTTGGCCTAGTGGACTAATAGTGCAGTGGAAGGAATTGGTTTTGGTAGTTTTATCCAAGGATTCTTGCGGTTTCTAACATCCTTTCACCTGTTCGTGACTTTGGCAGGTATTATTTCTTTGATCAGCATATAGGATAGGTCCTCACTCCATCTTGCATTTTTACATTATCCTATGTCTATGATCCATATGCCTAAGGTACGAACCCATTTATTAGCGACACAGAACCTCCTCACTGCTACTAGAAGTGTCGTTATTGAATGGTAGAGACTTACCAAACATGGGTACCCTAGTTAGAACCTCTGTGTCATCTGGTGCTCATGCATAGATTATTGCATAGTCATTATTATCCAATATGACTTTGCGTTTGAGCCTCATATTCCTACTCATAAGCATACTGACATATACCTATGAGACTCCCACGAGTCTTGTTTAAGCTATTTTCTGATTCTCCCAAAAAGTGAAAAGATTGTCGAGTGAACTTGTCTCTTTCACACTCGTAAATTGGATTTGAAAGGACGTCTATTTGGTGTAAGTTTAACCATTTTTCGGACCAAGTAGACTAACTTCGAAAAAGGAACACTTTAGTCACTAGTGGCTAGAAGAGTTCTCTTGGGTATTGTTTCATACTTTTTTCGGACCTAGGGGACTAAATTTACGAAAAATGACATTCTTTGGAATTAAGCTGTAATTGCATCTCATACTCTTGCTTGCAGTATTGAGCCTATTGTCGGTTCCCGCTTTCGCATTATAAGCCTATTATCTCAGCAGTTAGCATCATCAGCCAAGCAGAGCCTTGTTTATATCCTTTGCAGCTTGACACCATGTACCCTACGAGGAAACATTCCCCCGAGTGTCCATATCCTACATGCACCTCCTTGCATTGAGCATAGGTATGTTCCACTGTCGGAACCAGTTGCTTACCCACGACACTCGTTTCCTCCTCTGTATCATAGCATTCATTTGTCTATGAAAAAACAAAAAAAGACGGGCAGGAAAATAATATTATCTCATGTCGGCAGCAGTCGTGTCACCTTTGAACAGAGCACAAACTTTTGAGTCCACTTGTCATCCAAAGTTTGGGTTTAGCATGACCTTAGGAAGCTAAGCTCGTTACTTAGAGTTTACTCCTCCAACTGGTTACTCTTTCAGTCCCTATGGAGAGTTTGATTGGTGCCTCCTACATCACAAAGTTTCATCATTGAGTCTATGTTGTCAAAATCCTCCATATGTCTCATGCTCTTGTTCAAAGGATGTCTATAAGCCTGTGTCGGCCATTTCTCAGAACTCTTCACTTTGCATGTCAGCCATACCCTCAGTGTGTGTCAGAGTCACATGAAGTTGTAATCCTATCGTGCACCTTGGTCCTACTTTCCTTATGGATAGGTAACCTTGAACCCAGCAGTCGACATCTCCTCATTGGTCGTTGACTAGGGGTTTCCCTTGTGTTCGACGGTAAGAAATCTATTCACATTGGGATTTGTGTAGTGTTTTGGATGCCATTAACCTTATTGGTGGTTTTCTCGCCTTTGTCGACAGTGTTCCTTATCGAATGCTATTCAGAGGGTCTTTATCGTGCACTGCTTGCATTTGGTGCATGCGAAAGACGCACATGGTCGTTGGTTCGTGAACATGTTCTTCGTTCGAGTTCCTCCAAATCATCAAGCTATTGCTTTGTACCTCGTGTTGACTGATGAGAGATGCCTTAATGCTCTCCTTTCAGCGGGTCTCCTTCCATCGACTTCAACTCATCTATTCTAGAAACGAGACCTAGAGTCTTATGAGTACCTGGAGGCTTACAGTCATCAGTGGCAGGTTCTCTCGCCATCAACAGTTGGGAATATATCAATGTCTCTTGATTGATGGATTCTTCAAGTGTTCGACCTCAACTCCTTTATTCACACTTGTAAGAATGTACTCGGTGCCTTGATACATACTTTCATTATCGATAGGTTGTCTCTTGTTTGTTAACGGTATACCTCAATGACCGATAATCAAACGAAGTCTCATTGTGTTCGACCTCAATTCCTTTATTCACATGATGTAGACTTGCACGTTTGGTGGATCGTGTAGAAGACTTAAAGACATCAGTTCATAGTCGCAACTTTCCTAAAGTTGTTGCTATCATTCATTGAACCAGTACCTATATGACTTCAGTGATCATGGGAGATCAGATTGTACTCCATCGTATACAGATATCTTCGGATCGATTTTGAGACTGGTTTTCACTGGGCCTTGTTCGTGACTATGACCGCCTTTGGCATGTATCTACTTTGTATTGCCTATTTATGGTCATGAACAGTGGTTTGGTATATTTTCACATGGATCTGCAATGTAATTCAAATTGGAAGCCATGTGTACAAAGTCATTATGGATTGTAATATTCTTATGAGCAACTAGTTCGTCCAACTAGGTCTCCATTACTCCACTTCTGGGAATTATAATGTATTTCGGCCCTCACAGATACTCCTCTGACTTCACACATTAGGGGGGCATCTGTTATAGCAAGATTTATCTCACCCCATGCAACTTGCTCAGGAGGCCTTTTCCATTTCCCTATGCAAACTTGAAGTCTCTTTTTTGCAATTCCTGGAGCTAAAAAGCATATTTTTTCACATATACGCGCCCTAACAGCTATACAATATGCGTATACGTAGGTTGCACCATTACAGTGCGCATACATCGATTTTTGTGCCCAAAACTAAAAAATGGTGTCGGGTTTCCATGTCACGTCACGAGATCCATGATCCTTGACCTTCCATATACTAGAAACGTTCTGACCAGACCCTTCAGTTCCATTTGAAGGCTATAAATGGGCCATATGCAAGTTGTGGAAGAGATGAGAAGAATTCAACTTTGAGAGCAAAGTTACTCTGGAAAAATTATTCACTTCATATTGAGTCTACATCCCTTTGTCTTTTTAATTCTGAACACATTGCTCAGCCCCCAAGCTCTTCCCTATTTGACGGAGAACTTCATTGTCTCTCTTATATGAGCTTGCCTTTGGTGAAGAATTGAAATGGTGGAGGCCCAACTGGAAGGGACTTAGTTTCTCAGTTTCGAGACATGCCGACACGAAAGTTTGTCGTTCATACACTTATGTTGATTATATTTTAATAGAAATACTCTTTTTTCGTCCAATTAATGTCTTGCAAATATTTGAATTGTTATTCCATGGGCATATTTGTTATGAATATTGATGGATTATGCTATTATATGTGTTAACTTTATATATTATCACCATATGCTTGCATATCTTGGTTGTTGAGGACAAGTTGCAGGTATACAACTTTGAATCAAGTGCTCAACGGTGGACTTCATCGAACGTCTGGACGAGGTAGGCTCTTTATCTTGTTTTGTTAGCATGTTTATTTATATAGCATACTTGATATTAGAGTTGATTTTTGTAGTCATTTCCGTCTGTTGTGGTTTACCCCATGTCATAGAATTATTTTCCTCGTAACAAGAAGCACTAGGTGACTTTCACATAATAAATAACCCCAAAAAATCACATCTCAATTGAAGGATTATCTTCAACTACATTCTATTACAGATACTCCCACAATGGGGAAGAGCACACTTTTTATAGTGATAATCAGAAGCATCTTGTCAAAAACTCATGCTTTCTTTTAGACTCAAGCTAAGGCAACTGGCAATGCACCCTTTTCTCTACTCAGGGAAAGGCAAGTATATATTTCATTTCCCCAAGTGTTTCACAAGTACAGGCATCACCCCTTTCCTTTACTTGGGCATAGAGAAGCAATGTACTTCCTTTCCTCGACTTTTGAACTAGAATGGGTGACAATGCTCCCTTTTCTAAGGGCTTAGAAAAAGAGAATTACAATAGTATATAGAAAAATAACATAATCCTAAGAAGAATGTAATAAGATGCAATAAGGAAGTACTACGTAGCATTCCAAGGAATGCTGAAGGCACTTCTACCGTACACACTCCTAAATCTCACTCTAGTTTACCAAGCACCATTAAAGAACTGAAGGATGAAATCCCTAAATCGAAGTCTACCTTACCAAGCTCTATTAATGATCTCAAGGATGAAATCTGAGTATACATAATGCTTTTCACATGGGTTATTACCTGACTTTTTAGTAAACCTCCTACTAAGGAATATCCAAGGGATAAGACTAAGCTAAATGAAGTCTCTGATGCAGTGCAACCAACCCTGAGGCATGTTTGTTGAAGCAACTTCCAATAAAAAGATATTGCAAGTATAGTCTTATCTAGTTCAAAAAACAGTATACAACTAATTATCGCTGCAACCAAGGATCAACAAAATACCAAACTATACAAGATTAAATGTTGTTTAAAGGTAGGTGCATAACAAATCTACTCTCCTTAGCTGTGAAAAATAAGTTTCTTGCATTGCATAGTGACATTTTTTACATCCTTTCCTAAAGAATTTGAAATTTTTAGCTCTCCTGATCTTCAATGAGAAATATTTACCACTACACTTTCATTGTTTGAAACTTTTGCCCGAAAAGCAGATGGCATGCACCTTGATCAATGTTGCCAAGACAGCCTACTGATGAATCACTAGATGAAGAATGAGCTACATGCTCCAAAAATGAACTAATTGCTCCAACAGGTATTCATAGAGGCTAACCAATCTTCCAGTAACTCTTCTCTCTATCCATTCAGAGCCACATTGATAGTTATCTGGTCTCCAAACTTTGGCAGGCCTAAACACATATTTCAAGGAAAAAGTTCTGATTATAGTATTCCTCAACTCAGTATTTGTTTCATTGTATGCAGGAAACACTGGCTTTGAAAACATACGCCAGTCTGTTTTCACACCACTGACCATATCTCGCCTATTAATGCTCTTTCCACTGGTTCCACACTTCTCTGAGTTTGTCAAGAAGTAACAACTAACATCAGTCTCGAGTCTCTTGCTGCTCTATGATGTTTAAATACTACTGCAGGCAAGAATTTGAAATTTTGAACTTCAATTATTAATGCTTTCTTGCGAGTATACATCAACCTATGATTTTCCTTTTTGTGTGTATATTCAAATCTTGAGTAGAGTATATGATGGCTACTTACCAAACTGATAGATAGCCATGTAGTGTGCACTGTTGTTTCTAGGGCAAGAAATCCATACCATATCAGAGTTTGTTGCGAAAGTTAGCAGTTTATGTGCAATTTATTCTGTGATTGAATGTTTCTTACTGATTCGAGCACAATCTGTAGTGGTGCCAACTTTTGGAGGCAAGACATAATAATGTAATAACCGGCATTCTACACCACCCATAGTAATAGGCCATTTTTTATCAGCCTTCATGCGTAGTTCTCTTGTCGCAGTTGACTTGCCACTTAAAATATACATATCTGCATTGTTGCAATGTTGTTTGGAGAATTGTCCTAAGGCTTCCCACGTGGATTCCACACCTTCATGGTCATTTTCCCTGCAAGAGAAAACATAACAAGTTATTGCAGAAGCCTTCTTTTCTATTAAAATACACACTTGCAAATTTTATGCTTCTTGATAATGAAAGAGATTTTATGGAACAACAAATGGCATTTTACCTTTCATTGCCAAGTCGAAAACCCCATGGAGGGTTAACCACCACAAGAGTTGGAGTGACACTTGGACTATAGTACCTACAGTCTTTGCAGCTTAATTCAAGAACCTCCTTTACACCAGCAGCTTCAGCATCTCTGGCACATAATGACAGAGCACCTTCATGTTTGTCATTGCCCAATATCCTAAGCCCAGGGGGTATTGCTGTTGCTGCTGAGGATGCATTCTGCCAACACTCTTTCCACGATACTGAATCAAAGTCATGCCATGACTGTAGCGAACATCACAATATTAGCTTTATTTTGATATCCAATTTTCTATCATTGAAAAGATAACAGTACATAAGAGTGCCTATCAAGATTATCAAGAATATAGAGTTCGCATTTGAGCTCGACTAGAAGGCCAACTTCCAGTGCAATTCATGATGATTTACAAGTACGTTTGGAATAGTTCATGTCATTTCACATATTTTTTAATAGAAAAGACATATAGGCAACATATAGTTGATGTTAATTTTCTCTGAAAATCAGAACCTAGTTGCAGATTTAGATAAGTAAAAAGAAGAACTTAACTTCTTAACTTAAAATTCTGAACATGCTGATTTTCTTAACATTCTAATGCAGCGGAAGTAAATAGATAAAGACACAAGCATTCAAATTTCACACAGAAAACACAGTAATTTTTAGGTCAAATGACCTCGGAAAAACCCAACTGGGAAAACCAGTCTTCTGCTTGGTGATTTTTATTATTCCAGGAAAGAGTATTCTTCAGAAATTTTACATCTGCTGTCATAAAATGTTCCTGAGGAAAAATCTCTGCCTTCAGCAACCTCACAGCCCTCACACCTCCTCCAACTCCTCACAACTTGGCTGCTGGGTGCGTCGTACGGCCTGTACGGCCCAGGGTACACTGTACGGCCTTCTGGTATGGCCCAGATCGGGTTGGCTTTGCTGCTGGGTGTTGAGGTGAGGCTGGCTGAGTAGAAATGGAGGCCATACAGCCTCTTCCTCTACTGTTGAAGTTTCTCTGTTGCTGAAACCTGCTCTTGCTGCTGTAGCTGCTTCCTCACCAAATCGAATTGTGCACAATGAGGCTCGAAAACCCTATTTCTTCCTTAGCAATTCGATTTGGGCCAACCAGTCATCTCAATGGCTGATATTAGACCTGAATGGAGGGCTCAGATCAAATGCTTTGTGACTATAGAAAAAAAAAAAAATTCCTATGCCACCTAAGTGTAGAAAACAGAAATTAAATTGGCCCCTCTTGGTGGGTCCCCCTGCCAGATTTGGTGCACCTCCAAATCTAGCAAACCCTTCCATCTCTAACTCCAATTCTAACAGTTGATCCAGCCCCTTGGGTGTAGGGCAGTTAGTGATAGAGTGTACTGTTAAAGCACTCCGTTATGTGAAGTCACCGGTTCGAAACCTCGACTTAACTTGTGTGCCACGTATGGGGTTTCGTGGGCACACCTGGAGGTTATAGTGGTAGCGGTCGGAATCAACCCCGTGTCACATGAATACAAGCCCAGCTAGTTGCCGATTCGGTCAGTCACAAAAAAAAAATACATAACGATTGTCCCTAGAAAGCCTTTAAAAACATATCACTATAAGTGATATATTTTGTAAGGTCAAAAACACCTAACAAGCATTTGTATGTCCTTCCAAAATCCAAGTTAATTGAGAACCACCCCAGTAAACTGCACAAGAAGAGGACATCTTATACAAAAAGGGTCTTGGGAATTTCTGATGTGTACCTATCTCTTTAGAACAGTAGAAGTAAAAAAGATACTGTAATTGCTTGAAGACACTCCTGCACATTTAAAAAAAAATATCGCAATACAGGATTCTGAGTCAACACTGTAATAACTCAAAGATTGTCCTTTCTATTTTTCTTTGGCTAACACAATTGCACAGAAAACCATTCCTCCATTCCCTCTTCGATTGCTCCAATCTCTTAGTATCTTGGAAAAATATGAGCTTGGATCTCAATCTAGAATCGGTACTCAATTAATTGCTGAGAATGTTTGAGCAGTGTGTCTTCTTTATGCATTATATTAAAAGAGAAAAGTTGAAAATACCTCCGTGCTTCATAGTTAATAATTGATATGCCAGTATATTAGAAGTATTTTCTCTACAAAAACCAGAGGCCACATTAAAGGCTTCATGTATCACCTCAATAAGCCCCGACTGGTGGAGCCTGCGTTGCCTGTAGTAATAATGATGACTCTCTAGTCAAAGCCTGTGGATTGGGTTATAATATATATATATAGTGCCAAAGGCCAAGTTCACTGTACAGATTCACCGAGTTTTCAGAGACTTTGCCTATTTCAATCAAATGGTGAATCTGGTAAACTTGCTGACTTCGAATAGAAATGCCGCCTTGACTCACAAAACAAGCGAGCCAAGTTGACTTATTTCAGCAACTCATGCTAGACTAGTATGTGAATGTGTCCGCTAGTTCGGTACTACGTATATAAATAGTAGAATACAAGAATGGCAGCTGATCTGGTACTGGCTATTTCCACGCAAGATTTGCTGTTTGACTACTTGAATGTTTCCTAGGAGAAATTGATGTTCTAGACAAATGAAAATTATTCTCTGGTTCAGTTGTCGAGAGATTAGTCAGGTGTTTGTATGTGTGTAGTGGTGTTACCAGACTCGATTTGGAGAATTTCTCGGTGAAGCCGAGGAGTGAGAATTAACTCAGGCTCAAGGAGTTGACTTGGGAAATTAAAAAAATAAATTACTAAATTTTCAGGGACAAAAAACATTTTTCGTTAATATGAATGTTTACAATGTCCATCAATGCAGATTTTCAATAAACTAGTTAATATGAAAGTTTACAATGTCCATCAATGCAGATTTTCAATAAACTAGTTAATATGAAAGTTTACAATGTCCATAAATGCAGATTTTCAATAAACTAGTTAATATGAAAGTTTACAATGTCCATAAATGCAAATTTTCAATAAACTAGTTTCAAAGTACATAGATGGTACTGGACAGTGCATACCTATGTTTCCAGAAAAAACAAACTCAAAACACGTACGGTACGAGAAACAAAATTTCTTAAATTCCATACCAGCAATGTTTCCAGGAATTTTTTGAGACTTTTTAATATATATATGAAAATAATAACTCAATACAAAGTCAACCTAATAACTCGACCCTTTTCATGCTCTTCGTTGCTTAACATGGTACCTCAATCTGTTCCCTCTACCATGGAAAGAAGAGTGCCCACAAGGTTTTAAGATGTGTTTCATTCTCTGATATGTTTCATTTTGAGCAACTTCTCAAGAAATAATCTAGAAGACCAAGGCATGAAATCCCACAAACGTAGATGAAGAACAATAAGAACAGAGCAAATGAGAGTCCAAGGTGTTATCTCTGTTAACATTGGAATTAGAGTTGGAAGGGTTCGCTAGACTTGGAGGTGCACCAAATCTGGCAGAGGGACCCACCAAGAGGGGCCCAAACTTAAATTCTCATTTCTGCACTTAGGTGAGTTATGAAAAATTAAAATTTTCCTATAGTCACACAGCTTTTGATCTGGGCCCTCCATTCAGATCTAATCTCAGCCATTGAGATGATTGATGGGCCCAATTCGAATTGCTAAGGGGAGAAGAAGGGTTTGGAACCTCATTATGCACTATTCGACTTGGTGAAGGGAGCAGCCACAGGAAGAGAAGCTTGAAGCTTCAGCATCAGAGCAGCTTCAACAAAGGAAGAAGAGGCCGTACGGCCTTCATTTCTGCTCAGCCAGTGTATTTTCTGCACCCAGCAAGCAAACCAGCCACTTCTGGTTCGTGCCAGCAGACCGTACACTCTGTACAGTGCACCCAGTAAGAGGGTCACACGGTCTGGATCGTACAGCAGGGCCGTACGGTGCACCAGCAGCAAGCAGGAAGAATTTTTGGGTGAGGGAAAAGTCTGGAAATTTGTTGAAGGCAGAGGTTTTGCCTCAGATAAGTTTTTTCTGAGTTGCTGATGTAAAATTTCTGAGTTTGCTCTTTCCTGAAATAATAAAAATTACCAAGCAGAAGACCGGTTTTCCCAGTTGGGTTTCTCGGAGGTCAT
>ML781184.1:470023-498711 GCA_009831015.1 Picea engelmannii | reverse complement strand
AGAAATCAAGAAGATGCCAGCTTAAAGAAGTATATGAAGAACATGTGGCTCCCAGAGTTGCAGAACCAGTGAGGGAAGTCATAACTTCCCCTGATGAGGAGATTCTAGAAGATCATGACATAATTGAATCTCAAGAACCTCCCCAGATGACGATCTCCCACAATAGAAAGCCAGCCTGGGCAAGGGAACTTATTCAATATGGAGAGAAGTATGGTGCCCCCGAGATGGAGAGAAGTGAAGAAACCAAAGTCATTCTCTAGTTATATGGCTTTGATGTGTGATCTCTTAGAGAAGGAGCCTACTTGCCTTGAAGAAGCTATTCAGAAGAAAGAATGGGCAGATGCCATGACAGAAGAATACCAATCCATTATAAAGAATGATGTATGGGAAATAGTTCCCAGACCAAAGAGCAAGGATGTGGTATCTTCCAAATGGCTTTTCAAAATAAAACATGTTGTTGATGGAAGTATTGAGAAATATAAAGCAAGGTTTGTTGCTCGTGGCTTTTCTCAAAAGGAAGACATTGACTATAAAGAGACATTTGCTCCTGTAGCCAGATACACTTCAATCAGAACCATCATAGCTCTTGCAGCTAAGATGAAGTGGAAGTTACACCAGATGACAACTTTCTTGAATGGTGTCATTGAAGAAGAAGTGTATATAGAACAACCTCAAGGGTTTGAAGTTGAAGATAGGAAGACTCATGTCTGCAAGTTGAAGAAGGCTATGTACGGATTGAAGCAAGCTCCTAGAGCTTGGTATGGAAGGAGTGACAGTTTCCTGACGAGCTTGGGCTTTACCAAGAGTAAAGTTGAGTCTAACCTTTACTTCAAGGTTATGAATGATGAGCCTGTTATATTGTTGTTGTATGTGGATGACTTATTCTTAATTGGAGAAGAAAAGCTCATCACTAGTTGTAAGAAGAAGCTCGCTGCATAATTTGAGATGAAAGACCTTGGCCTAATGCACTATTTCTTAGGTTTTGAGGTCTGGCAAAGCCCAGAGAAGATCTTCCTTAACCAAGGGAAGTATGCAGTTGAAATACTGAAGAAATTTGATATGTTTGAGTGCAAATCCATGAATACACCCATGGAAACAAAGTTGAAGTTCCTGGTTGACACTTCTTCAGAATTGATTGATGTTACGCTATACAGACAGTTCATTGGATCATTGATGTATCTGACGAACACCAGGCCAAATATATGTTTTGTTGTGAACACCTCGAGTCAATTTTTGGTAGAGCTCGGACGTGTTCACCTGGTTGCTGCAAAACATGTGATGAGGTACCTTAAGGGTACATTAGATTGTGGTCTCAGTTATAATGGAGATCATGACTTCAGACTAACTGGTTATACCGATTCAGATTGCACTGGAAGTGTCTCTGACAGAAAGAGCACTTCAGGATGTTGTTTCAGTCTGGGGTCAGCCATGATCTCAGGACAGAGTAGGAAGCAATCAAGCATTGCTCTCAGCACGGCAGAAGCAGAATACATTGTTGCATGTTCTGCCAGTTGTGAAGCCATATGGATTCGGAAGTTGTTGACAGGTCTATTCGATCTTGGGATGGAAGCAACCGTGATTCTATGTGATAACCAGAGTTGCATTAAGATGACAGAGAACCCGGTGTTCCATGACAAGTCAAAACACATAGAGATGATATCATTACATCTGTGATATGGTGCAAAGAGGAGTCATAAAGCTCCAGTATGTTAGCACGGATGAACAGGTTGCAGATGTGTTGACCAAGCCTCTATCTTGTGTAAAGTTTGAGCACTTTCGAGATAAGCTTGGTGTAGCCCGAAAGGAACTCCCTCGAAAGGGGGAGTATTGTTGATGCCAACCTGGTACTGAAGATTTCCAGCTTCGTGCTGATGTTGTTGTGATGCCAGCCTAGTGCTGAAGATTTCCAGCTTCGTGCTTATGTTGTTGAGATGGCAGCCTCGTGCTGAAGATTTCCAGCTTCGTGTCAATGTTGTTGAGATGCCAGCTTCGTGCTGAAGATTTTTAGCTTTGTGCTGATGTTGTTGAGATGCCAGCTTCGTGCTGAAGATTTCTAGCTTCGTGTTGATGTTGTTGAGATGCCAACTTAGTGTTGAAGATTTCCAGCCTAGTGTTGATGTTGATGATGCTCCATCCTTCGTGCTGTGATGTTGTTGTTGTTGATGATGCTCCAGCCTTCGTGTTGTGATGTTGTTGTTGTTGATGATGCTCCAGCCTTCGTGTTGTGATGCTGTTGTTGTTGATGATGCTCCAGCCTTCGTGCTGTGATGTTGTTGTTGTTGATGTTGTATCATCCTTGTGTTGTTATTGATGATGATGATGATGATGTATTAGTGTTATACTAATCCATGTTGATGCAGATGATGATGCCATTCCAGCTCCCTGTTGTGGATGATGATATTGATGATGAGAAAAACTTTCGATGATTTATAGATATGCTAGTCAATGTTCCAGATGTTGTTGATGTTGTTGTCCTCTCTCTTGATGATGTTGTAGAATAACCTTCTTGTTAAGGGGGAGTGTTGAAATATTGTAACTGCAAAGAGTATTCTATTTATTATTGAGTTATCAGTCATTATATCAATCCCCTTTTGTGGATTGATGAAACCCTAAATATTTTATGCAAATTGAGAAGTGGGCCCCCAGGCTAATTAAAGTGGTTTTCACCACTAAAGAAGACAAGTCGGCCCTGCCCAATGAAGAGACACATTTCCAGCTCCTGCCAGTTTGTATAAATAAAGGAAGTCAGCACCTCATTTGATCACTTACTAATTTGCTCACTCGGTGCGCAAGTGTGGTAGCTGCAGTTGGGAGAAGAAGGAAGACAAGGGTGCATTGCTCAGTGGAGGATATTCTCTAGTGTTTGGTTTATTGTATTGGCATTGTATTGGCTATCTATATTAAGGAAGTTTTTGTTGGGTTTTCTCCCCCATGAGGGTTTCCCGGGATAAATGTTGTGTATCTTGTGATTGTATTTCTCTCAGTGATCCTATCTATGCTTTGGTTATCTAGTAAATTGAAAAGAAACCTAATAATAGCTTAAACCTTAACAAGGGGCAACCTCTAATTCTTGTGCTCTATGTGGACGACTTAATATTGACAGGAGCGGATAGCTTGATTCAGGATTGCAATGAGGACCTTGCACGCGAGTTTGAGATGAAGGATTTAGGGCCGATGCACTATTTCCTTGGATTGGAGGTTTGGCAAGGTGATGGTGAAACCTTCTTGGGACAGGGCAGATATGCAGAGCAGATTCTCAAGAGATTTCACATGCAGGGCCATGGTCACTCCTTTAGTCACCAACTGGAAGAAGGTGGACTCTCGCAGAGCCGAGAGGGTCAATGCTATTAAATTTTAAGCTTGATTCATATAGAAGAGATCTTTAACTTCTTTTTCAACACATTAAATCTTTAAACCACAATATATTGAAGAACTAAATAGGCAAGAGCAGAGTAATAAACAAGATCACAATAGGACACGGAGATTTACCCCAGGAAAACCCAATAAGGGAGAAAACCCCAGCAAAGATCTTTCCTCTTATTGATTAATGAGCTTGTAGGTACAAACCCTAAATAGGGTGCTATAGTACAAATATCAAAGAGAGAGGACAGCTAGAGACTTTTACACTTGTGTTGCTTGCAGATCTAGAGAATACTATAGATCTAAACTTGAATATTGCAGATCTGAACTTGAATAATGCAGATATGAACTTGAATATTGTAGATATGAACTTGAATACTGTAGATCTGATCTTGTATGCTGTAGATCTGAACTGTATGCTATTGCAGATCTGAACTGTGTATGAACTGTGTGTAGCGAATGATCCTCTCTTTTCCTTTTATGGTTTATCTCATCCTTCTAGAAACATCCAGATTTGATTTCAAGTTGGGTTAAGTCCAACTTCTAGAAGAATCTTATCTTCTTAGGTTAAGTTGAACTTCTAGAAGCCAAGCCTTGTCCTTTCATTTGATTCAGTCAAGCTTCTAGAAACCCCAAGGGGTCATGACTTTAAGTTGTTATGTCTAGGCATAAAATTTGCCCCCCTTTTTCTTAATGACAGTTTATAATAACATAAAATTACAACTTAGGCTTTTAGCCTTTTAATTCTCTATTAACATTTTAACCTTAGTCTCTTGGACTAATTACAACATTAGCAAGCACATCTTGTCCTTCTCTCAATCTACATGGTCCTCACATGCTCATAACTGCATCATTACATCAATAGAGGAAAGATCTTTTATACCATGTGGTCATTTGACTCTCCTACTTGGTCATATGCTAAAGTGAGACTACGAGTGGCCAGCTACTAAAAGTTCACAGCAAAGACCAGAAGGTCATCCCACATATCAGTCTAGCTCACAGGACTTGTACGTTCATCCTGTCTCTTGCCAAACTCTACCTTGACTCTTGCACTAGGCTCACAAGGTTTATACATTCACCTTGACTCTTGCACTAGGCTCACAAGGTTTCTTACAACATCTCCTTCGTCCTGACTATTGTCTTGGCTCACAAGGTTTGTACATTCACCTTGACTCTTGCCATGACTCACAAGACTAGTTGATTCTCCAAATCTCCTTGGCTAGCTTCAGGGTGGCCACTTAAGGCCTCTCATTGGAGAATGTCTCCTAATGCTGCTAATTTTAACAAATGCTACTTTATACAGACAACTCATAGGGTCGTTGATGTATCTCACTAACACACAGCGCTGCATATGTTTTGCAGTCAGCCAGTTGAGTCAGTTCATGGTAGAACCCACCAGGCTACATTGGGTTGTTGCCAAGCATGTGTTACGATATCTTCGGGGCACATTGGATTATGGTTTATGGTACAGACAGGTTGATAGCGTGAGGCTTCAGGGCTTCACCGATGTTGATTGTGCAAGGGGTTCTATTGATCGAAAAAGCACTTCAAGGTGTGCTTTCAGTGTTGGGTCAATCGTTGTTTCCTAGTTCAGCGGGAAGCAAAGATCAGTTGCACTGAGCTCAGCTGAGGCCGAGTATATGGCTACCTGCGAGGCTATTTGGTTGAGGAAGCTACTTGTAGGACTTTTTGGTCAGGGATTGGAGCCCACAATCATACACTATGATAATCAGAGTTTGCATTAAGCTCTCTGAAAATCCAGTGTTTCATGACAGCTCCAAACATATTGAGATCAGGTACCATCAGATCAGAGATTGTGTTCAGAAGGGGAAGATCAAACTCCAGTACCTACCAACAGGGGAGCAGACAAAAGATATTTTGACCAAGGCATTGCCAAGGTCAAGCTTTGTGTACTTCAGAGATAAACTTGGTGTAGTGCAGAACACCTTCCTCTCTAAGAGAGAGTGTTGAAATTGGAGTTAGAGTTGGAAGGGTTCGTTAGACTTGGAGGTGCACCAAATCTGGCAGAGGGACCCACCAAGAGGGGCCCAAACTTAAAATCTGAATTCTGCCCTTAGGTGACTTAGGAAAAATTAAATTTTTCCTCTAGTCACACAGCTTTTGATCTGGGCCCTCCATTCAGATCTAATCTCAGCGATTGAGATGATTGGTGGACCCAATTCGAATTGCTAAAGGGAGAAGTAGGGTTTGGAGCCTTATTATGCACTATTCGACTTGGTGAAGGGAGCAGTGACAGGAAGAGAGCAGCTTCAGCATCAGAGCAGATTCAGCAAAGGAAGAAGAGGATGTACGGCCTTCATTTCTTTTCAGCCAGTGTATTTTCTGCACCCAGCAAGCAAACCAGCCACTTCTGGTTTGTGCCAATAGACCGTACAGTCCATACGGTGCGCCCAGCAAGAGGGTCGCGTGGCCTGGGTCGTACAGTAGGGCCGTACAGACTGTATGGCGCACCAGCAACAAGCAAGAAGAATTTTTGGGTGAGGGAGAAGGATGGAAATTTGTTGAAGGCAGAGGTTTTGCCTCAGATAAGTTTTTTCTGAGTTGCTGATGTAAAATTTATGAGTTTGCTCTTTCCTGAAATAATAAAAATTACCAACAGAAGACCGGTTTTCCCAGTTGGGTTTTTTCGGGGTCATTTACCAAAAATAACTGTGTTTTCTGTGTGTGAATGCTAGTGTCTTTATGAGTTTATTTCCGTTGCATTTAGAGAGTTAAGAAAATCAACATGTTCAGATTTTTGTATTAGAAAGTTCAGTTCTGTTTTTTATTTACTCAAATCTGCACTAGGTTCTGGTTTTTAAGAGAAAATTAACAATCTCAACTGATTGTTGCTGATGTTGTTGAACATTTGGCTAGTTAAGTGTCAGCAGGTGTCCAGTTTGAATTCCCTAGGTTAAGCGTACTGATATACACCAACGGATTTACTAGAGATGCCGTCTACAAATGTGGAGAAACATTCCTTGGATTTCCACTAGAAATTTTCCTTTAAGTTAAAAAAGCAAAGGAAAAAAAAGATATAAAAAATAGAAAAAAAAACAACAACAAAAAAATTGAAAGTAAATGGATATCAACTTCAGGCAACTTTACTATGTGGTGCAGATTCAAATTGGATAAAATAAGGCTGAAATGTAGTCTCTGTGTGCTCCTCTTCTTGAGTCTCCAAAAGTTGAAGCTACATTATCCAAGCTCTCCTCCAAGATCCCGAGAGTCTCATGTTGGCTTCCAACATCTCAAGCTTCATCTCTCAAACAATACAATGTAGTGACCATTTACTATGACACAGACACACTAGCATTTGCAAATGCCCTCAAACTTTACTAGTGAGGCCAGTCTCTTGTATTCTTTCAGAAAATGTGTGATAACCAGAATTTTTTCCATGGCTTTATAAAACTATTTTAGCATTTAAGTTTAGGGTTACAAACTTACAGTAGCGATTTTTTTTTAATTGTGTTTTTCGCTTCTTCATTGCTGTTGTTGTTTCTCTGGAGATGGTCTACATTTCTCGAGAAACACCAACGGTTCTTGAATATACGGCCAGGTTTTGCCAGGAAGAGAGGGGGTTTCTCAGGGAACGGATTACTCATCAAGAATCCGGAAACAGTTACTATAAACAACATTTATTACGGGTTTCTTACCAGTATGGATTTCGCCCAAACATGGTGCCTAAATGTCAGGCTTCTGGTAACATATCTGTATACTATGATCCACTGTGGATTCTAGAGAAATGACAGGTGTGTTGGTTGTCTGCTGTGAAATCAGGTCACCAAAATGAGCTGACAGTTAACTCGTTTTTCTTTTTTCTTAATTTTTCTGGGTTTTTTTAGACAACCAACTAAGCCTAATTCGCCAAGTCAATCTCACTTGCAACTCTATGTCATACTCGTTAATTTAAATCGTGTGTATCACTCAGACCCTAACCAGACTTGGAGGAGCTAACCCGATTTAGTTTCCTCAAATAGTAGAGCTAAACTCAGAAGTCTGACATGGGCTCCAACAGGTTTGGTATAATATATGTTCATCTACAAATACTCTTTCTATTTCACAATGTCAGTAGAACTTAAGAAATTAAGAAATTGAGGAATCTCTCTTCTGGTAGTACCTCCTAGATTGGTTGCGGGATGAATATATGTATTTTATCAACCTTTTTTATTCCTATGTGGATAGGTGTTGTGTATGTTTATTGTGTGAAAAATAAAGTGGAACAATAAGCATGAGAATAGCATTTTGGTAGTAGTCCTCTCACTAATACAATAATATAATGGTTAATTGGTTGCCAGATAAATATGTATGTTTTCTCAACCTCCCAGTGTGTTGTGTATTTTTATTGTGTGAATAATAAAGTGGAAAGATAAGCATGACAATAAAATAAACAGTGAAATTATAAGAATGAGAACAAAATATCATCTCTCCTCGCCCCCTTTCTATCCGAAGAACTTCAGGAAGAACTTTAGAAAATAAGGAATCACTCTCTCAGAAAGAACTTAAGAAATTGAGAAATTTATCATGATATATGCATTGTGGTCAATATTGCTCCCTTAGTTGTATCGTTTAATACTGCAAACAAATGATTAGAGAACAATCTATTCAATAAAATTGCTCCTAAACTACAAGGTTCATCCGATTTGTTAAAATATGGCTTACCTTAAACGGCCAAGTTTTCCTCGTGAGTCCAGGGGCCCTGTTAGCTGCCATCAATGCAGCCTCTATCAGAAACGTGCCAGAACCACACATTGGATCCAGAAGAACCATATTTTCCAAGCTCTCGAGACCCCCATTCTTATTCGCAACACCCAAACCCTGAACCCTAGTATTCCATCCTGCAAGAGTGAGAATCCCAGCAGCCACAGCTTCACTCAAACTAGCCCTATGCATTACATCCCGGTAGCCCCTTCTATGCAAGCTAACACCACTCATGTCTCTATAAAGAACAGCCTTGTCCCTATACAGGGACAGAAAGAGAGGGACATCAGCCTTTGCTCCTCCTTCCTCTGGAGGATCAGGCCTTTTATTGTTGCAAGCATCTCTGATTGAATCACAGATTGCATCCTTGGTTCTGATGGATGCAGACATTGAATTTGTGACTTGAGTACAGTCCCAGACTCTGCTCTGAACTGCAAAAGTTCTGAATTTCCATCGCTTATAGCCAGATTTCTTCAAGGTAGATGAGGCTAGATATTGAGGCCAGTCCACGGCATTTCTTACGAAGTTATACACGCAATCCCTGTCCTTTTTGGGCATTTCTGCATAACTCAGTTCTAATAAGACTCGTATTCCACATCTCAACCATAGATTTGCCCTGTACCCAGTTGAAAGTGTGCCTTGAAAATAAACCCCTCCTGAGCCTTCTTTGATTCCAGTGGCTCCAATCAATGGAGAACCTAATTCTGCAGCAACTACCTGTTCTAGACCTGGAGCACAAGTGGCAAAAAACTTGCATTGTTCTGATTTTGAGGAAATTTTATCACTGTGCAAATGGCTGTGGGATTTGAGAACGTTTGCTGGGGCCTCGAGGGTTTTCGGTTGGGCTGGACGGGTTTTCGGTTGGGCTGGACCTGTGACTGGAGCCGGGGCTATTTGGGATTTTATAGATAAATTTTTGTGGGTTTGGGTTGTGGAAGAATACGAGTTTTGAGGTGAACTCAGAAATCGAAGGGAGATTGACGGGACTGGGAGAGAAAAGAATGGAGGTCTGTCATTAATGCACTGAAATGTTGGCTGTAAAGGAGTAGCCATGAACAGAGATCCGATCAAAGATCTCTTGGAGTGATTTGCAAATCTACGCGAAGATGTTGGTAAAAGCCAAAAATTGTTGTATGATGTTGTGTAATTAGATATCCATTCAAATTTCTAAAATTTGTATTCATAANGAGTAGCCATGAACAGAGATCCGATCAAAGATCTCTTGGAGTGATTTGCAAATCTACGCGAAGATGTTGGTAAAAGCCAAAAATTGTTGTATGATGTTGTGTAATTAGATATCCATTCAAATTTCTAAAATTTGTATTCATAATAGTGAAAAATACAGTTCTTATCCATTTAAAAAAGACAAGATATAAGGATCAAAGCACGATCAACAGCTTATATCTCAAGCAGCATGGGAGAAAACTAGAGGCTGCTCCAGCTACGGACCACCAACGGACCACCAGCGGAGTTTTACAGGTGGCAAGAGTTTTACAAGTGTTAAAAGGAATCTCTAGGTTAAAGTAGAGATTGTCTTGCAAAGTACGTGGGGCATCCCACAGCCTTGCAGTTCAGGTTAGTTCTATTTGAGGTTTTGCAGTTAAGGTTAGTTCTATTAAGGGAAAATTGAAATTGACTATAGGAGTTTTTCTTTTATGAAAAAAAAAAAAAACTATCAACAGAAAGAGNCTATAGTAGTTTTTCTTTTATGAAAAAAAAAAAACTATCAACAGACAGAGTATTAGTTGGATAAACCATTTGTGATGTCTGATGGTTATATAGTCTCTTTAAATTGAGGCAATTTAAAGATAACAAAGTTAATAATATAATTATATAATTGTAAAATTGTAAAATTTAAAATATGGATTTAATTTATTCAATTAGATTCAGTTTCTCTTGGTACGCATAAAATACTCCGAGAGCAAGTTTTATGGATTATATGTTCTATCATTTATTTTTAAATGATTTTTTTATTATTTATTTTTTTAACTATTGTTTTATATTTTATAGAGAATGAAATCTAAAAAATTAATAGAAGAGAATTAAGTGATACTCCAATACTAAGTTTTATTGATTATATTAGTCAATGAGAAATAGGTCATACTCAAAGACAGTTTTATTGATTATATGTTTTATTATTTATTTTTTAAATGAATTCTGTTATTATTTATCTTTTTAATTATTGCTTTTTATTTTATAGAAAATGAAATTTAAAAAATTAATATAAGAGAATAGGTGTTCAAATATTTAAGATTTAAGGATATGTTTTTTTTTTTTGTTTTTTTTCATGGTCTAATCTCCTATAAAATCCTCAATGTGGGGAAACAAAGTTGTTATTCTACCTCACATTACATTTGCACATCTAAAAACTTCATTTACCTTGATTATATATGAGAGAGTGAAAGGAGAACAATTCTCATGATGCATGTAGGATAAACACTTTTTACAAGATAGATAGTTATTGAAGAATAACTTTACAAAATGTAATAGGCATGTACATAAGACCACTAGGAAATCATTAACACATTCTAGCATTCCCCCTTGATGATGACTAGAGCGTTAGAATCATAGTTGGAGGAAGATATCATCATACTAGCATTTCCCCTTGATGACAACTTCCTGCATCCCCAATAAGTTATGAAGATGAAGAAACTTTGCCTCTATCATGGATTTGTTGAAGTAGTGCACTGGAAGAAGTCTAAAACATTGTCACCATCAAACTGATCAAGCTCATGTCCTGAGACAAAATGAATAGCAAATGTTGATAAACCATGGTACAGTAGCACTCCTAGAAGAAGTCTGAAACATTGTCGTCATCAAATTGATCAAGCTCGAGTACTAAGACAAAATGCAATGCACTGCAAATGTTCATCAACCATGGTACAGTAACAATCTTCGAAGAAGTCTGAAACATTGTCACCATCAAACTGATCAAGCTCAAGTACTAAGACAAAATGCACCAAACTGCAAATTTTAATCAACCACGTTTCCAAACTATTGTCCAAAACGTAGTCTCAGTCGATTAGTCAACTAGACAACAAGTAACGAAATACTATCAAAGCAATCATCTAATTCATCAAACATAGTTCAATCGGTCTCAGCAAGTCGTAGTCGATTCAATAAGAAGACAATCAAGTCAACAAGAAGGCATCAGTTGGGTTTACATATCAACTACTTCAATTGCCCCTTCCTTTAAACACAACTAAGGGATCTATAAGCAGCAACAATAGTTCAATCGAAATATCAATCGATGGACAACCTAGTGGAAAGTCCATTCGATGAACATTTGGTTGAACCTCAAGTCGTTGAACATTTGGACAAACCTCAGTTGACCACTCTAAATGAATGAATGGCAAGAAAGAGGAACAATATATGACCATACAGTCGATGATACACATTTGTATGAAGTCCTTGAACATTTGTTCAAATTATTCCACAACCATTCATCAATCAAACCACAATTTATCCCGGTAGACGAGAGTGGTCCATGGTGTTATCACATGCTAATTTGTATTAAATTTTCCAAAGCATCTTTCCTTGTGCTATCTTTCCACGCATATTTTAAAACTTTTTCACCATCTTCATCAAGCTCTCGTCACCTAAATCCTTCACTCAACTGATCATCCAAAATAGTCATGTCCTCCATGAGTAAAAAATTTGGCAAATATTCCATACCTATATCTAGCCTAAATGCTTATCTAAATCCCTCAGTTCCATCACTTCATTCATTTTTACCCTTATTATCATATTCTCATCGAAAATTAAAAATATTCCTTTTATTAAGCATCCTTATCCTATCTACAAAGTCATGTGATAAGCCTCATATGCCCAAAGTCCTTGGAAAATGGAAAAAGTGTTTATTATTATTAAGATAAATATGTTCATATTAAAATATTTATATTAATATTTAATCCAATATTTAATTTATGACCTCACGTCAAATCATGGGCATGAATCTCAATTTTTAACATTGAAAAGTCAAAGGGTGGATGGAGGGCGCACATACATATCGGGGCGGAGAATTAGCACGGAGGTTAATTATGTGAAGTCAATTTTTAACATTGAAAAGTCAAAGGGTGGATGGAGGGCGCACATACATATCGAGGTGGAGAATTAGTGCGGAGGTTAATTATGTGAAGGCGGGCCGATATGTAAACCAATAGTTTTTGGTGGGGAAGATGTGTCCTTAAGTGGTGAATATCGAGGTAAAAGTGGTGTGGAGTAAACCACTCCATCCCAAGCCCGATATAATAAATGCAACCATTTATCATATGGTTTATGTGCGGCATATTTTCCAGGAATGCATTTCAATAATAATTATGGAATTTCCAAATTTAAATTTTACAAATTAAAGAGATTAATGTTTATTTCCATGGAAAATAATTAAATGGGAAGACGCACATGAAAGGAAGACTTGGATAATTTTTTATCCAAAGGTTTTACAGAAGTAAAAGAAGAAGATTAAAAGTATTTTACCAAAGATGACAACCAAGACATGGTTTTCAAAACCATGGGAAACAAACTAGTAAATGGTTTTCACGGTGAAACAGTAAATTGGAAAAAACAAGACACGGTAAATGTTTTTCACAGTGAAATGGTAAATTGGGCAAAACAAGACATGGTTTTCAAAACAACAAGAAGCAAGCAATAAATGGTTTTAAAAACCACAGGCATGAATTAAATTATGGAAATTTAATTCTACAGGATAGAAAAAAATTTGGGAATTATTTGTATTCAAATATATTATTCCTAAATATTTAATGAGAATATGGATAAATGGAATTAGATTTGAAAGAGTACAAGTGACATTTCAAAGAGAATGTGGCAGAGGAAGGAGTTGAAGCGTCAAAGGAATCGACGGTTGGATCATGAAACATTTTTTCTGAAAATTGTCATTTGTAATCATTGTACTCAGTTTTAGAAGTTGAAACGTTTCAGTTCAGCTATTGTAATCAGTTTCTAATTGAAAGGAACTCGAAATTGTATAAATACTAGAAGTTCTGAATGTATTAATGTGGGCAGAAGTGCAAGGGCACAATTCTAGTTGTTCTGAACTCAATTGTAAATTTCTAGAGCTGAATTGAATATGTTAGCACTCCGTAAATTTGTTCAGCTGATAAACAGACGATGAAGGTAACTTTTTCAACCAACTTTGAGACCCGAAACTAGCCTTTCGGATCTGGAGAGGGCTCTCTCGAAAATGGCGTGGTCACAAGATATGACTTTGAAAAAACAATGGCTAGATTTAACACCTATGATAAAATGGGTTCTGGTTATATTAGCGCAGAAAAGTAAGACTTGGGCTATGGGGTCGATCTGAGGAAGAGATGGGACAAATGACTCAGTGACTAGATTCAAGAGGATAAGGCTAGGCGAGAAACAACCTTCAGTGTAAAACCGTAATGTGTGGTGGGAGAAATTACAGGAAGTAAGTCAAGAGTGTCGTTGTGGACAAATTGGGAGTTAACTTGAGAGGAAAACGTTTTGTCTAAGTGGTGCAAACAAGGGGCGTTGTACAACGAATTCGCAGGTTCAATAATTTGTTCTGAAATAAACAGAAAAAGATATGAAATAAAGATAACAGGAAAACACATACACAAAGAGAGAAGCACAATACATCCATCTATTACAACTAGAATCTTTTCATCAAATCACAGGACCTTTGCATTAAATTTCGATCAAAACTCAGATTACATACAATAGTTATCGTCTACCAAATTTGCCAACCAACCCGGCTTACATCGAAAAGATGAAATATATAAATGACGGTGTCACTTGGGCTACCCTGCTTCCTAACTGTTAACCCTTAGGACTAGGAAAACTAAACAACATGCACTGGAAACTCTTCGCATAGTGTTTCCAAAAATAGACAATAATTACACCCTTTTTACTTATGGTTGTTCGCAATTTCGCCACGGGATCTGATTGTCGGTCAGGCTCTGACATGGAGAAAAGATGTGTCACTGTGTTCTTTTGAGCAAGTGTCCCGGTGAACAGGCGTCTATCAGGAGTTTGTTGTCTGTAAATAACGGCTTTGATTTCAGTGTTGTGATCATTTGCCGAGAGTTGCACGCAGTAAACAACTGTTAGATCATCGTGGTCGTTATCAAAATGGTAGCGTGCTTCAGAGAAAATGTATCCTTCAAAACTACCAAGGTTTGTCTCATCTTTAGCGGGTGCATAGGCAGGCGCCAACTAAACTTGTTTTTCCTATGCATTGGCGAGAGCTACTCGGGCTTCTTTCTCGATCGTTTCGCATTCTCTGGAATGTTTCGCGTGCCTTTCTTCCATCAGTCTTTGTGCTTCTCGCAGCTATACAATGGTGTTTTGCGCCTCTCTAAGCCTCCTTTTCAACCACGCCATGTTCCCTTCGCGGCCCTGCGTTGTGGACGCTTCAGTGGCCTTTGTTGCTAGTCGTCGTCGTAATTCCATGTTTTCCTGATAGAGCTTGGTGATTGCAGTTGCTAAAATGGAACTTGCTCATTCACTTCTGCGATATTCGCTTTCCTTGTTCTGCTCCTGTCTTTGCGGCTTGATCCCCCAACAGGTTCTAGCCGAATGGCGCGCCTAAGTTGCTCTTCAGCTACCAATCTAATGCAAGGTTCTTCTGAAATTTGAGCTCCCACGATCTCCTGGTTTTCCTCAGCTTGCCCCTCCTCCGAGGCATTTTTTGTTGGGGAGAGAGGGATTTTGATGTCTTCCCTTATTGTGTGAATCCTTCCGTTTCAGAGTTTCCGCGAGTTGATCTGGTCTTCTATGCAGGTAAAGGGATGGTTCCTTTTACGTTTTTGGGAATGCCCACTACAGGTGAGAATGCCTCCCAGTCCCTTTGAGGCTCGGACCTTACAGTTATGTTTCTCTGCGTGCCTTTCCTTGCGCTCTGAGAGGTCGTCATGGCGCTACCAAGGTGAAATCTACGCGTAGTGTATCCAACAAAAGAACAGGATGGGAAAGTTTTGATCACGTTGGACTGGCAAGGGAAAATGCAAATAGAGTTTCAGGCCTGGTTCTACAACTGAGAAGAATGTCGAGCATCTGGGATTTATAACAAATCGGACAGGAAAAGTAATCATGTTGGAGGACAGTGATTTCATGGCGATGAGATGTTCCAGATCAAGTTGCAGGTTTTCCATGGAAAATCCCCATGTGTAGGGTACAGGTGACAAGGTTGGCTGGTCATGCATGATACGAAAGTCATGATTTTTTATTCCCTCGGCCTCTGTGATGAATTGATAATAACTGTTGTACTTGCTGACGCGACCTCTTTTAACCACTTGACTCAACCTGGGGCATGTAGAGACTGGTTTCTCGACGGGACTCAACTTTCTTGGAAAAGACATACCCGTACCTCTTATACAAGTTTTGGATCTGACATCCCTTCCCGATTCCAAGGGCCAACCAGACACTTGTTGACCTCAAACTTATGGTGTTACGTACCTGACTTCACATGTTCGGGCGCATGGGTCACAACGTGACTTTAAAACCGACTCTAATTTGGAAATAAAAATGGCGACACTAACAGCTGGCTCCAACGAGGATGTTTTCCTCCCTATGAGGTAGCAAAGAACAGTAGACCAGGTGCCTGACCATTGGGCTTTATTTGACCTCTAGACATTTGGAAAATAAACTAAACCTATTGACGCGACTTCTAAGACTTTACCATAAACTTAGGGCCTTCGCTTCAGGCTTCAATTTTCTGCAGACCTACAAACTCGACGCAAAATAAAACGACTATTTACAATGATAAATGACTTAAACGGATTTTATTCCATCAGGTAATGTTTTAGGAACCTGTCGTTTACAGGGCCCCAATCAAAACTTTCTTCATCTAATCCTTCCAGGAAATAAGCATTTTTCCTGCTGTGATCGCAGATCCTGAACGGACCCATCCAAAGGTGGTCGAACTTTGCATGCTTCCCTTTGCCTTCATTTGTTGTGTCCCATCTCAAAACTGTGTCACCCAACCGGAAGTCTTCTGGCTTAGAACGTTTATCGAAGGCTTTCTTTATCTTTTCATGATGGAGTTGTGATCGATTATACACCTGCTCTCTTTCCTATTACGTATGAATTAGTTGATTAATCCTCCTCTGCGCAGCATTTGGCTCGACCTCCTATTCTTGCAAAAGCTTCCTAACCGGGGGTCCCAGTGAAGTAGGGAAAATCACGTCTGTGCCGTAAACGATCTGGAAAGGCGACATTTATATAGATTTCTTGGTGGTGACCTGGTGTGCCCACAACGTGTAGATAAACTTTTTATGCCAAGCTCTCTTATTTTCTTACAGGAGTCTTTTAATAATCCTGGTGAGGCTCTTATTTGAGGACTCTGCTAACCCGTTTCCTTGCGGATAGTACGTCGTGGAATGCCCTAGGGTTATGTTATCATCTTAGCAATATTTCTCCATCATCTTAGACTTGAATGTGGTTGCATTGTCTATAACGATCTTAACGGGACACCCATACCTTGACAAGATGTTCGTCTCTAGGAATTGGATAATGGTTGCGTCAGTAGCTTGTTTTGTGGGGATCGCCTCTATCCATTTCGTGAAATAGTCAGTGGCCGTGAGTATCCACTTGTGTTGTGCAGAGGATGGCGGGTTTATCTCTCCTATGAAATCTAGACTCCACTACATAAAAGGTGCCTCGACTGAGATCGACTTCAATGGCAAAGGCTGCAGTTTTCTTCTTCCGTCGAAGATCTGACATTCGTGGCAGCTGGAGACCTCCTTATATATGTCATCGAAAATTGAAGGTCATTAATAGCCTGCCCTCGGGATTTTGTGCGCGGTGGTCTTCCAATAATGGTGTCCCCCATAGTCGCCTTTGTGAAATTCTTGTATGGCTCGCTTTGCGTCATCTTCCAATAAACAACTCAACAATATTCCCCTGGGATCTTTCCAGTAGAGTGAGTTGTCTAGGATGCAGAACTTAACCGCTTTGAGATTGAGAAATCTGGCCTTAGTCTTACTCAAGCCCGGAGGGGCCTGGAGATTCTCCAGCACGTAGATGATGTCTGCGTACCATGGTGAGTCAATGAACTGTTGAGGCGCCTATGCAATTTTTTCTTCTTGGGGACATTCTGATAGATCAACGATGAAATTCATCCCTACAACGTCACAATCCAACTGCGCCATCAACTTTGCGAGACCCTGACCTTTGATTAGTTTTGTAGGCTTGATTTCAAGGTCGTATTCCAACATGGCCACTATCCACTTGCCTCTCCTTCCTTCCGGGTCAGGTTGAGTCAGAATGTCCTTTACTGAACTGCTAGGTACACAAGCGATAACATGGGAGTGCAGTATATATGTCCTAAATTCTTTCAAAGATTTTACTAAGGCATATGCTTGCTTTTCCATGATGTCATACCTTAGTGGAGCGTCGCGCAGTGTCTGGTTGAAATAGGCTATGGGTTTTTCGAAATCTTGTTCGTCTTTTTGTAGCAACACGTCGACAATAGTGTGTTCTAAGGCGAATGAAAATAGGAGGAAATATTTCATAAAATCTGGGCTAGCTAGTACAGGAGCCTTTGTCAGTGCCACTTTTATATCGTCAAAAGAATTTTTGGCCTCTAAGTTCCATTTGATCTCGTTTCCTTTCCTGAGCATGCAAGTTATGTGTTTTATGATTTCCGCCAGGTTTGGGATGAATATCCTCAAAAAAATTACCTTTCCCAGGAAAGATTGTACCTCCTTTTTACTGCGCGGGGTGTCGATCTTCAGGATCCCTTCAACCCTGCTAGGGTGTATCTTAATGCCCTCTTTGGAAATGATGTGTCCTAACAACTTTTCTTCTTCTACTGCGAAATGGGACTTCTTTGGATTCAGTGATATGCCAAATTTTCGACACTTCTGGAAAACTCTCTTCAGTTGCTCGAGATGTTGCTTGTTGGAGGTAGAGTACACAGTGATGTCATCCAGATAAATCATGATGAATTTTTCCCTTTCATCGACAAAAGCAATGTCCATGGCCCTCTGGAATGTAGCTCCATTGTTCATCAGGACAAATGGCATCTTAGCGCACATGAACGTTCCCCATGGGGTTGTGAAATCCGTCTTCTCTATGTCGTCCGAGTGGACCATGATTTGATTATACCCTAAGAATCCATCCAACATAGACATCTTTTGGGACCCCACCACCTTTTCCATGATGTAGTCCATTTTTGGAAGGGGATAGTGGTCCTTAAGAGACACTTTATTTAAATTTTGGAAGTCCACACACGGCCTTATCTCGCCGCTTTTCTTCCTTATAGGTACCAAATTATCTACCCATTTCGAGAATCTCAAAGAAACAATGATTTTAGCGTCGAAAATATTTTTTACCTCTTTCTCTACCAACAGTAGTAACAAGGTATTTATCCGTCTCAGCTTCTGTTTAAAAGGTTTCTGATCTTCCTTGAGAGGGACAACATGTTAGATCACTTTCGTGTCATATACTTTCAGGTCGTCGTAGCTCCATTCAAAGACGCAAGGGAAATCTTTCATGATCTTTATATAGTCCTGCTTGACCTCTGGATTGGGTGTCTTGGATAATTTTACCATCTTCAGATTCTCCTTGGTCCCGATGTTGCAGTCTTCCACTTCTTCTTCTCTTGCAACGATCTTGGGGTTCTTAGCCACATCGTTCTCGTCAAACATTTTTTCCAGCGGCACCAACCCCTTTGGAATAATATTATTTTTTAATTGTATTATTTCCCTTCTCGCGATTTGGTTTTGGAAAGGGTTGTCGTCATTGCATGCATCCGTGATCTCATATTCATCGCTGCAACATTCCTCATCAATGTTTGTGTTGGCAAATTCGTCACTCATAAGGAGGAATCTTTCCACCTGTTTGTCATCATCGAACAACTGCCAGTGTTTGATATTATCAGGCATTGCCGGCCTGTGCCTGACCTCGATTTAATACTTTTTTGGGGGGAAGATGGGGATCTTAAAAACTGAGGCAGAGGTGGCCAATGCATTGGTGATCTGATTTTTCTCTCTAGGGATAGAAGATAGGTCATATTCTGAGAATCCTTCGAGGAGGTCCAAAGCCAAATTTATGTATGCCCTCAGCCTGGGGTGTTTGGTACAATATACACCCTTCACTTGATTTATGATCAACTCAGAATCCCCGTGCACTGTTATCTTCTGCACGCCCAATTCTTTCAGAACTTGTAAGCCCAATCTCAGTGATTCATATTCGGCCATGTTGTTAGTGCACTCAAACGCGAGCTTGTATGAGCACAACTTTGTGCTTGCTTCAGGGGGGCTCACCCATATGCTGGTCTGAGCTCCTTCTCTGCTGACTGCGCTGTCAAAACTCATGTTCCATATCCTACTTTCCGCGCGGCCCTTTGGGTCGGCGCATTCTTTTGTTTCCCGCACAATCTTCTCGTCAGTTGCTACAATGGTCGTCGAATCTTCTTCTTCAAAATTCAGGTCATTGAAGAATATAGAAGATCCCACCTCAGTGTCGACGACGTACATGGGATGATTGTGTGGCTGTGTCTTGCTGCTTACCATGTACTTCAAAAGCACTTCTCTGTATAGCCTTCTATCGTGGCCAAAAATAGGGATAGTGGTGTATGACATATCCATCTGCAACGTGCCTTTAAACTTCACAACCCATGATCTCGAGAGCAACATGCCGAATTTTGGGGGTATGTCAGGGACGACCACGTCCATGACCATGTTCTTAGCGGGCATTTGAGCCAGCGATACAACTAGGTCTTTGATAAGGCCCAAACACTTGAATTTCCTCGAATCAAAAGAGAAAAGGTCTTTGTATGGCCTGGTGACATCCAAACCTAGTTCGTCCATGATCACCTTCGGCATGAGGTTGTGTGACACACTAGAATCCAGCATGGCATTATGCAGGTTCATGTCGTGGATCTTCAAACTGATGTAGAAAGGAGGGACGTCTTCGGTATCGCTTATTTCTTCAACACGCGAACCAAAAAGGATGGCATGGTGATCATCTTGAAGGTTCAGAGTATCGGGGGTCCCCCTCGCTTTCATCATTTTAATGATTTGTTCCCGATACTCGCCCTTTCTAATAAGTTCATTCAACGGGACATAGATTTTTATTTTGGCCATCTCGTGTTCAAAATTGAAAGGGGGATAAGTTTTCTCTACCTCTTTTCCGCTAGCCTCCCGACCTGTCTCTAGGGTTTTCTTAGGGACCTCCTCCTTCGACTTAGATTTCTTTGTCGCGTCTTTGGTCGCGCTACCTTGTTCATATTGTGGAAGGAGTGTCTATCGAAGGCTTCCTTATGGGGTTTTTCTGTTGCAACTCGGCAGACACATCTTTGCTTCAGAGGTTATACTTTTTCTGGAACTGCATGATGGTGTTTTGATAGCCTTTTTTGAGCTCCTCCGTCTCCTAGGATGACGCATCATCTGTTTCGAGTATCATATCATCGTCGGACTCTGGCACGAAGCCTTCGTTCCTACTCATACACTGATCATGCTCACTCTTCGTCGGGAACATGCACGGGTTTTGGTCATCGCAAAAATGCATCTGGTTGTCGAACGTCTGGTCGAAATCTTCGTCCGTGTAGTTGTTCTAGAATGGAGGTCTTGTTTGCTGGTCACCTTGATCCCTTTTCTCTTTTTGTTCCCTCTGTCTGATCTAAGGGATTTGACCTCTCCTGAGGTCAAATTTCTGGGAGGTGGGTCGTTCTGTTCTCGAGCAACAGGTTTGTTCCCCATTGACATTCTCTCCATCAACTTCTCCATGGTACTCATCATCATGTCGAATTTATCGTCTGAGGACCTCGACGTCGACGGCTACGCATCTCCCTGGGGTCTCTTGTCGCCTCAGTTGAATCTTGGTTTTATTTTTCCTGATGCCATCATATTGACTTCAACTTCGACAACATTGCTCATTATAGCATCTAGATTTGCTAACCTTCTTTCCCTCAATAACAGGGAAAAATAATTTTTGAAAGAGTCTACGTACCGCAGTTGCGCAACACCAGGGGGCGGCTTGACTTCTGCAGGAATCGAGTTGTACACTTTCAAAAAATGGGCCAAGAATTCTTGCACCGTCTCCTGTAGTGCTTTCTTCATGTTATTGTATTGTGTTAGTAGCTGCAAAGGGTTTGTCTTGTCTCCCCATTTGTCTAGGAACGACGTCTCGAATATGGCAAAGTCTTGAATGCTCGCGGGTGGGAGGGATTTGAACCACTTTCTTACATCTCCTGAGAGGCTTTGCACGAACAACCACATTTTTTCATCCACGTAGTCCACCTCCTCCAGGTGGACGAAATCATTAAACCAATCCAAGTGCTTCTGAGCGAAAACATTTCCCTCAGCGTCGTACAACTTGATCCTCTAGCTATAATTATGAGGCAAGTCATGCAATTGGGCTGGCAGGACGAGGGGAGTGAAATGGGTGGCCATAGCCTGAGGAGGATTCAGATTTCGGGGGATATTATTTGATACTAGGGCTCAAAATTTCTTTGGGTTGAAGACAGTCTCGTCCAAATCGGTATCTGACTTCGACCGGAACAGAGTTTGCTCAAAGAACGTGTCGAACTCAAGATCATCAATGCTCTATACACCATCTTTGGGCAAGGACAGGCTTCTTTCTAGGTAGTAGAACAGGTCCGATGCTTGTTCTCTAGCCTTGCACAGAATCTTCTCGGGGTCGTATACTGGTTCCGAGGGATTTGGGTCAGGATTCACTCTGGTGTAAACCATCTTGGGAGCCAGGTTTCCTGAACTATGCTACTTGAGGCTAATGGTTTGTTTGGATTGGAGTCGCCAGGGTAGGTTTTCAGCCAGTATGGATGTTTTTCCCTTTGTTACCCTCAAGGGTCAAACTACAACGTTGTCATTCTCCCGAGGGAAAATATATTCAATTTTGTCCCCGACAATGGCCCCAGAATGTTAGCCCTTCGTAAATATGTTCAGCTAATAAACAGACGACGAAGGTAGCTTTTTCAACCAACTTTGAGACCCGAAACTAGACTTTCGGATCTGGAGAGGGCTCTCTCGGAAATGGCACAGTCTCCGCGCAGGATATGACTTTGAAAAAACAATGGCTAGATTTAACACCTATGATAAAATGGGTTCTGGTTATATTGGCGCAGAAAAGTAAGACTTGGGCTATGGGGTTGATCTGAGGAAGAGACGGGACAAATGACTCAGTGACTAGATTCGAGAGGATAAGGTTAGGCAAGCAACAACCTTCAATGTAAAACCGTAATGTGTGGCAAGAGAAATTACATGAAGTAACTCAGGAGCGCTGCTGTGGACGAATTCAAAGTTAGCTTGAGAGGAAAACATTTTGTCTAAGTGGCGCGAACAAGGGGCATTGTACAACGAATCCACAGGTTTGATAATTCATTCCGAAATAGACAAAAAAATATATGAAATAAAGATAACAAGAAAACACATATGCAAAGAGAGAAACACAATACATCCAACTATTACAACTAGAATATTTTCATCAAATCACAGGACCTTTGCATTAAATTCTGGTCAAAACTCAGATTACATACAATAGCTATCATCTACCAAATTTTCCAACCAACCTGGCTTACATCGAAAAGATGAAATATATAAATGAGGGTGCCACTTGGGCTACCCTGCTTCCTAAATGTTAACCCTTAGGACTAGGAAAATTGAACAACATGCACTGGAGACTCTTCGCATAGTGTTTCCAAAAATAGATAATAATTACACCCTTTTTACTTATGACTATTCACAATTTCACCACAGGATCTGATCGTCGGTCAGGCTCTGACATGGAAAAAAGACGTGTCACTGTGTTCTTTTGAGCAGGTGTCCCGGTGAACAGGCATCTGTCAGGGGTTTGTTGTATGTAAATAACGGCTTCGATTTCAGTGTTGTGATCATTTGCCGAGAGCTGCGCGTAGTAAACAACTGTTAGATCGTTGTGGTTGTTATCAAAATGGTAGCGTGCTTCAAAGAAAACGTATCCTTCAAAACTACCAAGGTTTGTCTCATCTTTAGCAGGTGCAGAGACGGGTGCCAACTAAACTTGTTTTTCTTGCGTGATGGCGAGAGCTACTCGGGCTTCTTTCTCAGTCGTTTCGCATTCTCTGGAATGTTTCACGTGCCTTTATTCCATCAATATTTTTGTTTCTCGCAGTTGTACAATGATGTCTTGCGCCTCTCTGAGCCTCCTTTTCAACCACACCATGTTCCCTTCACGACCCTGCGTTGTGAACACTTCAGTGGCCTTTGTCGCTAGTTGTCATCATAATTCCATGTTTTCCTGATAGAGCTCGACGATGGCCAGTTTCGCTTGTTGCAGTTTCTGAAATGACACTTTCTCATTCACTTCTGCGATATTCGCTTTCCTTTTTCTTCTCCTGTCTTTGCAGCTTGATCCCCCAGTAGGTTCTAGTTGAATGGTGTGCCTGAGTCTCTCTTCAACTACCAATCTGACGCAAGGTTCTTCTGAAATTTGAGCTCTCACGATCTCTTGGTTTTTCCTCAGCCTGCCCCTCCTCCGAGGCATTTGTTGTTGGGGAGAGAGGGATTTTGTTATCTTCCTTTCCTGTGTGAATCCCTCCATTTCAGAGTTTTCGCGAGTTGATCTGGTTTTCTCTGCAGGTAAAGGGATGGTTCGTTTTACATTTTTGGGAATGCCCACTACAGGTGAGAATGCATCCCAGTCCCTTTGAGGCTCAGACCTTACAGTTCTGCTGCTCTGCACACCTTTCCTTGCGCTCTGAGAGGTCTCCATGGCACGGCCAAGGTGAAATCTGTGCATAGTGTATCCAACAAACGCACAGGATGGGAAGGTTTTGATCACTCTGGACTGGCAAGGGAAAATGAAAATAGAGTTTCAGGCCTGGTTCTATGACTAGGAAGAATGTTGAGCATCCAGGATTTATAACAAATTGGACAGGAAAATAAATAATGTTGTAGGATAGTGAATTCATGGCAACGAGATGTGCTAGATCAAGTTGTAGGTTTTCCATGGCAAATCCCCGCGTGTAGGGTACAAGTGACAAGGCTGGCTGGTCATGCATGATACGAACGCCGTGATGTTTCATTCCCTCGGCCTCCATGATGAACTGATAATAACTATTGTACTTGTTGACGCGACCTCTATTAACCACTTGACTTGACCTGGGGCACGTAGAGACTGGTTTCTTGATAGGACTCAACTTTCTTGGAAAGACATACCTATACCTCTTATACAAGTTTCGGATCTGACATCCCTTCTCATTTCCAAGGGCCAACCAGACACTTGTTGACCTCAAACTTACAATGTTACATACTTGACTTCACATGTTCGGATGCATGGGTCACAACATGACTTTAAAACTGACTCTAATTTGGAAAGAAAAATGGCGTCGCTAACAGAATACACATGCAGAATCTTTTGAAGTCTTTATGAAAAGATTCTAATGGTGGCGATATGAGTTTTGTCTTCTCTCATTGTATGTATTTCCTGTGTTCTTTAATTCCATTTTCATTTTCTTCTGTTTAAATTGGATAGTCAAAGGCCCATAATTCATCTTGTGATTCTCTCGGCTGAAGCAATTTAAACTGTGTGTATTTCTTCCTAACTAATTCAGAATTCATTTCATTAATGCTCTGATGCAGTTACTTGTTTTTCCCCTTTCTTCCTACACTCTGCTTCAATACAATTTATAACTCAGATTCATTGTCTCATTTAGCCTTTATCCTCTGGAGAGTTCTATTGGTCAGTCATTGTTTTCATTCAATTTCAGAATTTTGACTCCATAGCCCTAAGTGTCCCTCCCCTTCCTTGCCAGCAACTTTATAAAAAAACCCCAAAACAAACTAAATCTAGCCATCGATTGCCAAAGAAATATCAAGTGACACAAAAGAGCCCTCTCTAAGTTGAGTAGGCTAATGCCCAGCTCTAAAGTTCGTTGAAATAGTTACTTCTGTCATTTGTCTATCAGCCAGACAAAATTTACAGAGTGCTAACATTCTGGCACCGTTGTCGGGGATGAAATTGAAAAATTTCCCTGGGAAAGAATGACATGGTTGAGTTCTAAGGTTTGAGAGCAACAGACACTTAGGCACATATTGGTTGTATTCCTGCTCTGGCGACTTCACACATCAAAAAAATCAGTTTGAATGTGATTCCATTGGTAGAAGAATCCAGAAATTTAAATTTTAACTGGCGACTCCACTCTCAATGCAGAATCCAGCTTCCAAAGCATCATTGGCGACTCCACTGTCCGAAGATAAGTTCAATATTTGCAAGGTATGCTCCAATGAATTTCTCTCATATTCATGGCTTTCCAAATCGTATTCCTCACATAGATTGGCAAAAATATTTGCCTAAATTCGAATATGGGAAAGGAAATGATGTTGCCTTGCACTTGATTATATTTCACATGCACATATGTAAGCTGGGGGTTGAATTTCATGAGGATTATTTGATGAAAATGTTTATGGCTACTATAGAAGGGAAAGCAAGATTATGGTATGAAGGTTTAAAACTAGGCAGCTTATACTCTCTTAAAGATTTCCATATAACATTCTTTAAGCATTATGGAGAATCTAATCCTTCATTCTTGGTGTTTGAAGATTGTTCTGAGTTTTGTGAACATTTCATTAAGTACCTTGAAAATATTTTTGGTGATGAAGAGTGTATGAATGATGAAATCATAGAAGCCCTTTTATGAATATTCATCCCAACAACAAATAGTAGCCCCTCCTTTGGCTGAAGATGAAGCTGATCAAGAAATTGTTGTTAAAAGTCATTTTCCTTCTTCTGAACTTGATGAAGATATTCAACAAGACAAAGTGTTTCAAAGTTGTTTTTCTTCCCCTATGAATGATGTGGTTGTTCAAATTCTAAGTGGCCTAGACATGGATGAGGGTTCTAAAACTGCATCTATGGAGACTTCAAGCAGTGAACAAACAAATTACATAGAGTTTCAGTAAAGAAACAAAACAGTGTATGCCACTTTCCAATCAAAAATACATAAAGATAATGAAGATGCAATTGTTTTATTTGATTCATTTGAAAATCGTGGTTTTGAAAATGCATCCATGGGAACTCTAAATTGTGAAATAGTTCATGATGTTAGCTTTTCACATTTGCAAGAAGATTATGAACAAGAACTTATTCCCCTTCATTCATTTGAAAGTCAAAATGACAGTCCTCAAACAAATTTCCAGAAGTTTAATAAAACCAAATCAGAATTGTTTGATGAACAAGAGGATATCCTTGATGCACATAATATGGCTGTCATATTTGAAGATGTTCAAGAATGTATGAATTTTTTTTTTGAGATGCATGGAAAAGTAGACAAACCTATTGTTGCCATTTCATTTGAAAATGTTCTCAGAACTGAAGAAATAGATCAAGAGCAACAAACACTTATGAATGAGGCTTGTCTTCCTGTTTTTTTTCATTAAGAAGAAATGATTTTTCATGGTTTTCATGGTCATCCTATTACAGTCATCACTGAAGGAGGAACTTGTTTCATTCATAAGCTCAGATTTTGGATTCAATTTTTGTTTTCAACTGCCATATTTTACATTTGTTTGTCTGCTTAAGAAAAATGTGAGCATAGGAAAATTGGGAAGCCAATTGTTTGATTGGCTGCATTGGCACTTTAGCATCACTCGATTGAGTATTCATTTCAACATTTTTAGGGTAGGTAGGAGTGTGCGAATAATCTTGTTGGTCAAGAATTTTTTAGTTTAGATTTCCAGTAGTGTGTACAGTCACATTTCAGTCACATTTTAGCTCTCTCACGAGAGGGCCTGGATCATGAGAGAGAGAATGATTTGTGTGGATCTGCGTGGATTTGACTAGCAGATTCGTGACCTGGAGAGGAACACCAACCTGGAGAGATCGCTCACTCAGATCGCTGCGTGAAGAGGCTGCGTGACCTGTGTAGAGTGAAGGATCCCACGCGGACAAGGCAGGAAGGAGGATCTGTGCGTTGGAGGAATTGGCCAAATTTTATGCCTGTAACTAATGGAGAAAATGCTGGCAATTTATGTGTTTTTTTTTCTGTGCATTAGATAGATCGCGCTTGGAATTGTCTCCATCTTGATTATTACAGGCTGTGGGTCAAAGACCTGTTCATTCGGCGGTGCAGCTTAAAGCCAAGAATTTCATAAATGGTCTATGAATTGATATGCTAAATGCTCTATAAATTGATAGGATAATTGGGGTGATGAATATGTTATAAAACGTTGATTCCATGGATGGTACCTCTTGCACATTGTCTGCCTATGGGTGAGGTTAAATGATCTCGCACTTCACGAAAAAAAAAAAGGCTTTGGAGAAGTCAATCAGGACCTCCATTGCATATCAGAATGGGAATTCTCTTAAATAATTTGACTGAGAGGAGTTGTTTGAATCGTTGGGCTCGATCTGCAGCAACAACTATACCTTCACCTGCACCATTAGTGGCAAAGGGTTTCTGAGATCCTTTGGCGATTCTGTGAATTCATCGATTTCTTCTTTTATTTGCGTTCTCGATAAATCCGCACTCGAGTTACTGTGATTTATTATTGTCACCCGCATCATGAAATTTTCATCTACTTCCTTAGCATTTATTATCCCCAGATCTTGCGTTTGATTCACTATCGTCACTGTCATTTATACCGTGCGCAACTGTTTGCTTAGCTTTGATTCTGTCACTAGCATTGTGAAAAAGAATATCCTTTCTTTTAAAATCTGTCCAACAAAGACAACTGGGAATGATGCCATAGCGTTTGCACATCAGTTTGTACTCATGCAAGTTGTAATTTCTTTCGAGTGTTAGACAATGAAATTTCTCTACCTCTGCATCAATTTTGCATTGGAAATGAAGCTTTTATTTGAGGGCCATATAGGATCTCCAGATTTTATTTTTTTCTCAAGTTAAGACTGGTTTGAGAGGTGGTCTCTTTGCATTTGATCCCTGGGATAACGAAGAAGTTGTAGCTGGTGAAATTGAACAACCGACAGAAGAGGTTGTTGCACTTGAATATATCGTAAAAGCTGCCGCTGCAGATTTGATTGATGTTCGTATAAGATCTAATTTTTTGCTTCTGTATTTTAACTCTTTCAGCTTTGAATTGCTCCTCCGTTGCTCTATATTGTTGGTTGTTTTTGTTTTCTAAGCAACATTCACGTGTATGGAATGGCTTCCATGAATTGGATAAGAACATGGTGCGTAGACAAGAAGATTCAAGCAAACATTCCGTGTGCAGAGATGAAATAGACACCAAAACCTGTGATCGATTCAAGCCACCGTCAACATTGAATGCAAAAGTGACCACATTGAAGAATGGAGAAAAATTGAAGCCTCTCAAGAAATGATGTGGTGGAGATCAAACGAGTGATGGTGTATCAAATTCAAGCCAGCATATCTGAAGAAGATGGTGCCAATCAGCCCCGACCAAGGGTTTTGTTTAATGGAGTATACTTGGACACAAAAAATGTGAATATCGCCATCATCTGAGTGGGCTCACCTGAGCGGAAAATTATTCCTGCATTTACTTTTATGATTATGTTCTGTATTACTTGGTCTACACTCCGTTGGCAAGCTGGTCTGTAATTTTTGTTCATATACTTTCCATCACCAACTACCTACCCACGTTGAAATTTACAAAATAATCCAGAATTTCATTCTCCTCAAGCCGTAAAGCCAACAGTTTGAAGTCAATTTGAATTGGGTATGA
>ML781184.1:434997-457031 GCA_009831015.1 Picea engelmannii | reverse complement strand
TAGAATTTATGTATTTCACATTCTTATCGATCCGATGCATAAAGTACATAAACTTAACTTGCAGTTTTGTCAGTAAAACCTCTCATTTTGGATCAAATACCTATAGTGTGTTTTTCAAAGTTGGGAGAAACAACATAAGTAGTGGCCAATAAACCATGAGATGAACCAAAATCATCAACATCGGTTTCTTTACAAACAACTAAGCGACAATAAATATCATTGGTAGGTGAGCCTAGCAATGCAATAGTATTTTTCTCAACATTCTATAGTCGACTGACTTATTCTTCAAAGTTCTATCGACAAACTAGCAATCTGTGAATAGATTGATCTTTCTCAATCGGTTGCAATGACAAGGAGTCATGATTGTCCTTCAAAACTTGATACTCAACAAACAATATGTTGTTATCTTCTTGAAGAGGAGCACCTTCTTCACGAAGCACATCAACAAAATCCTATAAGTGGGCAACCTCATCAACTAGCTAGGAATTGGTCTCTTCCGGCCTCAAAATTTCTTCCTTCAAGGCAATATTTTTTGAATGAGAGAGAGCTTTAACTTACCTACTCCAGATCATCAACAAGGTCTTTCTTATTCTCAAATTCATCTAAAAGGTTATGCAAAATGGTTTCCATGGTGCTCTCCAAGACAACGGTCTTCCTGGATTTCTCAACCATAGTAGTCTGGAACAAGACAACTTCAGTCTTCAACTGATTCTTCAGTTCCTTGGTCTTTGTCTACAACAGAGAAACAACATATTGCAAGGCAATGGTATCGCTACAAAGTTGATCAACAACCTTCTTCTCATGAATTTCCTACAATCTTTTACCCATTGCCTTAAATGCCACAACGAGTGTGCTAAGCAATCAACTAGATATCGAAAGAATAATTCTCGTGTTGCAAGACAACTCTGGCACCTTATGTCCCATAGGTAGCAGATTCTTTGAAACCTAAATAGGAAGCTCACAAATTTCCTTCCAAATGACTGAACTCTGTACTTGTGCAATGTTTTCCACCATAATGTATTCTCAAATATCCAAATCCACTCGATATAAAAACCCAATAGAAACACGACACAATCAAGGTTGAACTAGTGATGCTTTGTTTTCTTAATCTCTCACACACTAGAGGATGGATTCGATCCATCTTGAAAATGTTCTACAACAGTGTCGTCAATGCATGGAAGAGGCGAGACTATAAGGAAAATAGCATTGGGGCCTTCTGGATGGACGGGCAGGGAAAAATTTAGGGGCTAAATTTCACCCATGGGCTAATTTTCCATGCTTTTTCCCCAAAAAAGAGTTTCCAATTTCCATTTTTTATAAAAATGATCCACCCAAATTCTATAGAATAAAATTATTTTACCTTAAAAATAGTCTTTATAGTTTGGCATTTCTAGCCAGCTATATTTCCCAAGCATAAGTGAGGGGAGGCGCTTTTTACTTCTTTGTGTCCTTGTTTTGACACCATCTTCTGAGATCTTCTTCAATGATGTTCCCTTCCCAAGTGTTGTGAAGTCTTGTTAATCCTTATATTTCATTCCAGACTAGTTTCGAGTAAGGGCATGAGATGATGAGATGGGAATTGTTTTCTAAATTTGCTTCACAGAGACAACATCTACCAAGGCCTTCAAAGATTCTTTTTTGCATAATATCCCAAGTGAGGGCCTTGTTATTGAAGAGGAACTACATGCAATTCTTTGATTTAGTAGGGCATTTAAACTTCCAGATGGGTTTGCACCACCAAATCGGTGGATTCTCAATTCCTTATGATGTCAGGGCCTTGTATCCAACCTTCGATTTGTAACCCTCAGATGGATTCAAAGTTCAAATAAGCTCATCTTCTTCCTTATTAAAATTGTTACAACATTTCCTAAGGCTATTAGTGGAAGCCTTCCAAATGTTTGTAAATTCCTCCCTAAGATCGAGCTCCCTCCATGAGAGCCATTGTTGTTGTCGATTATTCACCAAAGGTCCCCTTGCTATATGCCTTAGAGTGTGGTATCCTTTGAACATGAGTTCCTGGATGAGGGGGACTAGTAGTTTGTAAGAGTCATTACTTCCAATACATGGGTCTAGTCCTACCTAAACCTTGTCCCCCTTTCCTACTCTCGAAATAAAAAAAATTATGATCAAGGGGAAAGTCAAAGTACTTGCTTTCTAAATTATTGATGCATTCTACAATTTTTTGATGGGGATCCTTACCCAATCCTCAATGGAGTTTGGGGCTAGGTATTTGTCCTTTATGACCTACACCCATAGACCCTATCCTTGCATAAGCCTCTTAACATTTTTTAAAACAAGAGCTTTTGAGAACATGAAAATATTTTTGAGCCCCCACCCTCCTTGACATTTTGGAATTGCAAGTTTTCTCTTGGAGACTAGAGCCAATCCCTTTTTCTCTCTTTCATTAGAACACATGAGGATATTTTTTTATATAAAGTAGTATTCTTCTTATAGGTTTGATGGATACAAAATAAAGAAACATTTAACTTTAACTATGTCTTCCTCTTTTATTTCAATATTATATTTTACTATTATTATTATCAACTAACTATATTATGTTATTTATTATTCTCCACTCCTTGGTGTTTTGGTTTTTGTACCATCTCCTCTGAATTTAAGTGGATAATGTCCCCATTTTCCTTCTAATTTAAGAGAGGTGCTAAATTGATTTGAGTATGACTATTCATCCAAGAAAAATGTAATAAGGGATAGTCAAAATCTTCATGGGGTCTGCAGACTTGCTATCTTCTTGGAATTGGGATGAGATAATGTAAATAAAAACACACCATGATTAACCAAAAAAATGCATAGGTATGCATGGATTTGAAATGGCATGTTAGCCAACCATGTGCCAACCAATAGTGTTTGAAGGAGTGTGGAATTTTTTTCCAAGAATTGAGCAAGGGAGTGGATGTTATGTGTCACTCGTTCTCAGAGTGGCCCTTCCCCCAGTCAACCAAGATTGCTTGTCATCATCATTATTGGCTACATGATGTTATTAGTGCAATGAGGGAGGTGTCAAATGTGGTCATTCTCTAGCTCTACGCTTCTCCTTGACTTCAAATTCCCCCATTGATTTTACAATTTGATGAGTGTTGTTTCAAGTGCATTTGTTGGGAACTACAATAGGCAATGTTCGAGTAGCATGGTGATATTCGTATGACTTTCTCATCAACCCACTATGTGAATTCTCTGTAACGTTCACATCTAGGAAGTAACATCCAATAAATTAGTTTGTGGAAGAAACTTTAAATTGGGTTGTGCCAAAACATTATATTTCACATGAACTAAAGCATTTATGGCACTAACTAGAGGCACATGGTTTATTTTCAATCAATTGTGGTCTATGGTCACAAACAAGGCTATATTTAAAAAAATGTGCTCTCTTTGATGTTATTCCCACTGACCTCTTCATTACTACAATATTCTATATGAAGGACAAGCTCATATGTGCAAGCTCTCCAAAATTTACACTATGAGATTCTGTAATGATATATGCGAGGTCATCTTTATTTTGAAGAGAAGATGTCACAACAATAGTCGATGCCAGTCCATTGGATAAATCGTTGGCCATATTTGTAGAAAATTCCATATACATATTGCTAGAATGATTTCTTCCACGAGCATTCAAACTATACTATGCTTTTCATTATAGGGATTTAACACTACATTAGTTGTGGTGGTAGCTCATCGACCAAATGAAACTTTAGCAGTTATACTAGTCAAAGTGGATCCAATGCATTATACTAGTCAGAGTGAAGTAGTATGTCACTGAATGTGCAAATAACAATGGATCCAATGCATTATCATTTCTATCCCATTCATGTCTTCATGAATCACTTTCTCAACGAATATCCTAGGCATTTGGAGTTTTATTTTCTGTTGGCTCCTTAGTAGAACCCCAACACAACAATTTCCTTGAAACTTATGGTGTAGTAGCCATAATGACATCTTGCTCAAGGTGAGAGAAAACTATAACATTTTTCTCTAGCTGCTACATCCTAGTTTGGACTGCAATTGTTGGTGCTCTAAGAAAAAAACTTATGAAGCTTTTTGCATTTTCTAAACCTTTTTCTAAAGATATGAAGTTGCAAATCTTAGTTTTTTAACTTGATTCACCATGGTATTCTCTTTTTGTAGTAGGAGCATGTATTGGTCTTTCAATGTTTTGATCTCTTCCTTAGTGTTTCTTCGAACATCATATTTGAGCTTGGAACGATGATGCGATGGTATATATTTTGATTGTTTGTTAAGCCCCTAGAAAAAGCCCCATGTTAAGCATAAAAGTCCCATGTAAGGCCCTAGACATTGAGTTATTGTATGTCTATTGTTATAATAACATTATCGGCTAGACCTTTTAATTGTAATTAGACCCTTGGTCTCCTATATATACCAAGGAGACCTAAATTAAGATCATCTCATATTGTCTTGTGCATTTCATATTGTAAAAGGAGATTTCCACCTTGAAGTGGATTATTCATTGACTATTTTTTGGAGTTTGGTTCATAACATTTGGTATCAGAGGATATGATCCTAGGGTTTCGCTCCTTCAATCAAGACATATTGGAATTTTTACTATAACTTTGTTTATGAGATGCTTCATATAACAAAATTTTAAGGACACTTAGGACACATATTGAGGTACCTATGGTAAGACTTTCAAATATTGGTTCATTATACTTTCCGAGAGATATCATGTGTAAGTTAGGGTTTGTAATTAGTCCTGAAATCCGTTTCAAACAAGTTGTCTTGGAATTTTTGCTATAACATTTTTTTTAGAAAGGTTTTGAACTGTAAAACTTTTAGATATTGAGGAAACATGGTGAAGTACTTGTGGTATAAATTTCAAGTTTTGAATTGTTTTACTTTATGATATATAGGTTGTCGAAATTAGGGTTATTTAATTAGTTCTAAAACTGAGTCTCAAAAAAGTGTTATTGGTATAAGTGACATGTTTGAAGCTTGGTAAGTCCAAATGGGGTGCCACCAATTATTTTGGAAAGAAGAAAGACCATACTATTTCAAATCAAAATTTCGAAGTCAGATCTGAAATATTGGACACGTGGCATTCCATACAAGTGTGTTATATAGAAAGGGATAATAATGAACAAGTTTTGGGAAGGTTAGCATTACTTTCACTTGACACATAAAATTTTGGTCAGACCTATGGAATTGAAGAGAAGACATATCAGAGTACTACAAGAAGAAATTTCAGACTCATAAGGGCCAAAATTTCAAAGATACATCAGTACAAAGTTTGGCCAACAAGACGATCTCAAAATTAGGGTTTTAAAGGTAGGCAACTTATAATTGGTCTAACTTTTGATTCAAAGATATGTTTTTGGTGATTCAAAATTTGTGATAAAGAGAAAAAAGAGGAGTGTTATTATTTTTGTCCTACATGGAAAATGGTGCTCTAAAAATTACTTTTCCCATTAAACCTCCAGAAAGCTCAATGAGGACTCGTGAAGAAAATGAAGAGATATAAAAATAACTATCCAATTTTGAGAATCAAATTAATGAATTGAATTATAGGCCAATGAAAAAGTATGATTTGATAAATGTACAAACATAAATAGAATGAAATATGAAAAATAACATGGAACTAATGGAAAATAACATCAATGATAATAGGAAACATATGGACAATAAGATGGAACAGATGGAAAATAACATGAATGATAATAGGGAACATATGTAAAAGAATATGGAGCAAATGGAAAACAATATGGATAAAAAGATGGAAGAATTGAAAATTTTCATGTGAACCATCTTGTTGTGTATCCTCGATGACAAATTCCCTCAAGGATATATTAGGACACAACGAAATCATGTAAATGTGGAGGAAATAAAGGTTAAGCCCCAAAATCATGATTATTCATCACCTCTAAATCCACATCATCGAGGGTTCCACTTGGCACCAAGGAACTACTTAATTCCCAAGATTGATATGAGGAAGTTTAATGGTAAAGATCCTATAACATGGATATTCCAGATGGATCAATTCTTTGATCTACACTAAGTGCCAACCTTACAAAAAGTAACTATTGCATCCTTGTATTTAGAAAATGGTCATTTGTTTTTGGTATCAATGGCTTTGTGAAAGAAAAAAGGATTATATTATCTTGGGTCCATTTTTATGGATGAATTGATAACACAAAATGGAGATATTAAGAGAAATACATTCTTTAGTCAATTGATAAATCCTCGACAAGGAGGTCAAATTAAAAATCGCATTCAACAATTCCAAAAACTAAGTATTAGGGTAAAGAACATTCCAGAGGAAAATTTGTTAGATATCTTTATTGGCACTTTAAAAGAGAACATTCAACATGAGGTGTGCCTCTTCGAACCCAAATCCCTAAAGCATGCATTCAGTATGGGAAGGAAAGTGGAAAGTAAAAATATGGTTGCTAGAAGAGTGTTCTTTAACAACTATAGGGAGCGCCAAGCTCCCTCTCCTACCCTCACTCAACCTACAAGGTCGAAACCTCAACAAATGGTTGAAAGAATAACAAAGAGACCATGTTTCAATTGTGATAGCAAGTATAGTAAGGGGCATAAATGTGGTGAGAAGAAATTATTCTACATAGATTGTGAAGAATAAGAAGGTCAAGAATTAGAACCATTACATGATATAGAGCTAGAAGAGACTACTCCAATGATATGTTGTTGTGCATTGGCCAACATCAGTAGTCCACAAACCCTCAAGATAGAAGGATATATCAAAAAGAAAAATGTAACAATGTTAATTTATTCTGGTAGTACCCATAACTTCATTAATTGAAAATTAGCGAAACTTCTCAATTACTTTGTATTTCCAGCACCAAAGTTTCAATTAATGATTGCAAATGGAGGTACCATAAATTGTTCATGGAAGTTCCATAGTATTAAGCTCAATATGGGGGATTATTTATTGGGTAGCCCCATGATTGCAATCCAAATGGGTGGGGCTGATGTTGTATTAAGAGTCCAATGGTTACACTCATTGCAAACAATGGCTCTTAATTTTCAAGAACTTTTCATGAGATTCTCCTTAGAAGGAGAGGAAATTGAACTCATAAGTATCCAAGGGAAGCCCTCTAAATTGATAATCTCTAAAAACATGCCAAAATTACTCAAAAAGGGACACAATTGTGCTCACTAGATGTTCAAACATCTAGACCTTCTGTTCCAATGGATCTCCAAAAAATTATCGACAATCATTCCAAGGTATTTGAAGAGATTCCTAAGGGTATTCCACCAGCTCGAAATCATTATCATGCTATTCATTAGCAACGAGGATGTGTACCTCATAAAATCAGGCCTTACAAGTACCCATTTGCAAAAAATAGTGAGATTGAGCATATATTTCAAGAAATGTTAGAGGCCAACATCATTCAACCTAAACAAAGTGATTTCTCTTCATCAATGGTGATGGTTACAAAAAAAGATGGTTCATGGCATATGTGTCGATATTATAGAAAACTCAACAAAATGACCATTAAAGATAAGTTTCCTATTCTTGTCATTGATGAATTATTAGAATTACAAGGAGACATTTTGTTTACTAAGTTGGATCTTCGCTCTATATATCATCATATAAGAATGAGGCAATAAGACATTCACAAAACAACCTTTAGAATACATGAAGGTCATTATAAGTTTTTGGTGATGCCATTTTGCCTTACTAATGCACCTTCAACATTTCAAAGCTTGCTAAATTATGTTTTCAAGCCCTTACTTAGAAAAATTGTGTTAGTATTTTTTGATGATATACTAATCTACAACAAATAGTGGGAAGAACATGTACAACATGTTGACATGGTTTTAAAACTATTGGAAGATAAACAACTATATGAAAATCCTTCCAAGTGTTCCTTTGGGATTCAAGAAGTGGAATATTTGGGTCATATTGTATCTTATGAATGTGTCAAAATGGACCTTAACACAATTAAAGCTATGAGGGAATGTACAATTACAAAAACCTTGAAGAATCTTAGAGGATACTTAGGATTGACAGGTTATTAGTGTAAGTTTTTCAAGAATTATGGTCAAATAACAACACCTCTAACATCATTATTAAAAATTGAGGCATTTTCTTGGACTCAAGAAGCAACCAAATCTTTTGAAAAGCTTAAGGAGGCTATGTGTATGACTCGTGTCTTGGTCATGCCCGACTTTACAAAAACCTTTATTGTGTGATGTGATGCCTCAGAACATGGCACTAGTGCATTTTTAATGCAAGAAAAAAGTCCCCTTGCCTTTGAAAGTAGCCAACTTGAAGGAAATAACTTGTTGAAACCCATTTATGAAAAGGAAACGTTGTCCATATTACATGCAGTTAATAAATGGTGCCTTTACCTAATAGGAAGACACTTCAAGGTAAAAAGAGATCATGATAGTTTGAAGTACTTCTTGGAACAACGATTATCTTTATAAGAGCAACAAAAATAGGTTACAAAGATGCTAGGTTATGACTTTGAAATTATCTACAAAAAAAGGGAAACAAAATATGGTGGCAGATGCACTTTCAAGGAAATAAGAAGACACCGAGGGTTCATTGTGTGTTATTTCCATTCCATAATTTGATTGGGTATAAGAAAGATCAAAAGGTATGTAGGACCATTCAAAAACTAGAAGAGGACCCAAGTGCATTAGATAAATTTGTGTGGAAGAATGTTTTACTTTGGTACCATGATCACTTATATTTATGTAAGAATTCTCAACTCAAACATAAGGTCATTTTGGAATTGAACACTTCTCTTATAGGAGGGCATCTAGGGTTCTTAAAAACATATCACAGGATCAAGAAGGAATTTTTTTGGGAAGGTCTTGAAACCGATGTTCAAAATTCAGTGGTTGAATGTGTGGTTTGCCAAAAAATTAAGGGAGAGACAATCAATACCCTAGGTCTCCTACAACCATTAGCTATACCAAGTCAATGTTGGAAAGAGGTTTCAATGGATTTTATTACAGGTCTACCTAAGTTCGAAGGAAATAATGTCATCATGGTATTAATGGATTGTCTCACAAAGTATGCCCATTTTTTCTCCCTTTCTCATCTTTTTAAAGAAATCACAATAGCCACATCATTCATGGAAACAATTCACAAGCTACATGGAATCCCTAAGATCATTGTAAGTGACAAAGATCCAATTTTCACTGGAAATTTTTGGACCAAATTATTTTCTTGTTTGGGTACTCAATTGGCTCAAAACTCTTCTTACCATCCTCAATCTGATGGGCAAAATTATATTGTGAATAAATGTCTAGAAGGGTATCTTTGCATTTGATAAACAAACATAATGGGTCAAGTGGTAACCCTTGGCAGAATGGTGGTACAAAAAATCCTTGCATACTTTGTAAAAGATTTCCCCATTTATGGAAAATTATGGATATCATCCTCCATCCATCACATCACTCTTGAAAGGAAAAGTGAAGGTTCAAGTAGTGGAGGAACACATAGAGCACCAACAAGTGGTTCTCAAATTATTGAAGGAAAAATCGTTTACAACACAAAATAGGATGAAACAACGAGAATATCAACATCACAGTGAAAGGGAATTTAAAGTCGGGGAATTGGGTATTTCTAAGGCTACAACCATACAAACATATGTTCCTCAAGCAACAAAAGAAGGATAATAAATTAACACCCGTATTATGGTCCCTATAAGGTGTTGCATAGGATTGGAAGTATGGCTTACAAATTGGAGTTACCTCCATCTTCACATGTACATCCAATATTCCATGTTTATGTATTAAAGAAGGTAATTGGTGACAAGATCCTAGTTCAAACTATTTTACTAGAGATCAATGAAGAAGGGAAAATCGTACTATAACCAAAAAAAATCCTTGAAACAAGGGTGAAGTAGCAGCAAAATTGAGCAATTATTGAGTACCTCATCAAGTCGAAGAACCTACCAATAGAAGAAGCAACATTGGAAGATGAGATCTTCATGTAGAAACATCCACAACTAATCGAGTGTTGAGGGAAACACTTGCTTGAAGGGGAGGGGCATGTTAATCCCCTAGACAATGCCCCTTGTAAAGCATAAAGCCCCATGTAAATCCCTAGATATTGAGTTGTTGTATTTCTATTGTTATATTATCATTGTCGGCTAGACCTTTTAATTGTAATTGGATGCTTGGTCTTTGTTTGAAGGACACTTCCAACCAACATTCAAGCAAGAGACTACATCGTGCTATGCATACATAAGACCATCAATACATATATATTAGGGAGAACGTTATACTATCTTTTATTCATGCTTGATATGTATTTATACAATGATATGGATGGTTGGAGCGGTTGCACTGGCTCCAAGTAATCACCCATTTAGGTCTATTTATCCATTATACACATATTTATATACTTTAGGTTACATTCACAGGTATGATAATATTTATGAGGCCTAAGAGGCCCTCTCAACATGAGTCTAGTCAACAGAGTTGACTAGCCCCTACAACATCCCCCCCTCCTCAAATCCTTACTCATCCCAAGAAAGTGTGCAACAACGTCTTGGATCTCTATTCTTGCATAAGTATCCTTATTGTGCATCGACCATGCGTACTGGTCTGCTTAGGTAAGTCAACCGCAATAGCCGCTAGCTATATAGGAAGATACACGTATACAAGGTTTACTATGACTGGTTTCCAATGGCTTTGATGATTGCATATCACATGTCCTGACTCCTCGATCTCTATATGATTGACTCTATCGATCTCTTGCAGGGTGCCACCGACTGCCATACTCCCTTGCAATTTATTCCTCCTAGGAGCCATCAGGGCGCTCTCTAGGGATGCTCTAGTGATCTGCCGCACCCGGGGTTCTTTTTATGGAATCAACGAGGATATACAACATCATCCAATCCTACCATTCCTGTACTTTCTTTGTCATGACCCAGGGAAATATTCTGCAACTCCTCTACCAAGGGACTCCATCAATTTGATTGTTCTTGTGTCATCATTTTTTCATTAAACTCTTTATGTGTTGTCTAATGTCTCTTGCTTGAATGCCTTCAATTGCTGCAAAATATGATTACAACTCCTTATGAATGCTCTCTACAAGTGCTTACATCAACTGCTACAAAATTCTCGATCAATACCCAATCAAATGCTTTCCTACCTGTCTTCTTATTGCTCAATCAAACTATTACTTGGTCTAATATCTACTCTGTTGTTGAGTCATGGTTGGGCTTTCAGATCTTGAAATATATGGAGTCTTTTGACTTCATTGGTTGATTCTGAGTTGATGTCGAATGCACTATTTATTTTTGGTCAACAACTCTCATGAAAATGCGCTATGCATGGTAGGACTTACATGGTTATTTTCGTCTTTCGAACTTTAAAAATGGTCCCAATATTGCAAATCTCCCTTATATTCGTTGTTATCAAGGGATTCCTCCTCGAGACATGGTCACATTTTCGCACTGGACCATCACTCGAATGACTTAAGTCGAGCGTCGACCAAGAGTTCGCTCATTGAGTCCACGTTTCAACAAAAACCCAGCAAGTCGGTAAATTCGACCCTCCATGTGCTCAGTCGACTTAGTGAACCGGCCAAAAGTTAAGTCGGCCCCGGTGTTAATCGTTCGTTCAAACAACACATCGACTAATAATTAGGATACAAAAGTTCTTCAATCCTTTGTATGGTGCATCAAGAGAAGAAATAACTTTCATTTGATAAGTGTGTATTCGTGTAGTTGGACACCTTCACGGGAGGCTCGATCATGCTCTAGGGAGGGATGCTGCCCGTCCATTGGTGAATATACTGTATCACATATCCTTCACAATTTTATCCATATTTTCAAATCCCTCATCTTCATTTGATTTTAATTACACCATACTTCTCGTTGGGCTATACACCTTATCATTTATTGTCTCCAGCCTCAATGTTTGATCGTTAGTGCAAGCCTCAAGCGGCTTGGTCGAAGTCGAGAAAAAACAACATGTAGACTGATTTGATACATCGATTTCTAGGCATCATTCTATATTGGGTCGGCATCATTCTCTGATTTGATACATCGATTTCTAGGCATCATTTACTGTCGACTGATCTGATCACCCTAAAATCCACCATGTGTCTGGCAATTCTAGATCTAGCGGTTGTGTATCCCTATCAAAATGCGATGTCGTTGGGCGACCAAGCGTAGATGTGCATATTCTACAAGCTACATAATCACGTGTAGGTTGACAACAGATCATTAAAGGGTCAATAGCACTAGCAGTGGTTAGGATGTTCGACGAGCAACCAAAAGATTCCAATTTTTTATCACCGGGATTGTGGTATAACTAGCACAGCCACTCAAAACTGTGGCTGATGAATGTTTAAAGGTGTGGATAGAAAATGAAACGTATAATTAGAAAATGAACGTTTACAGTCAGCGCAGCCAGCGTGCTAAATCTAAAGTTTAATCATTTAAACGTGATAATCATATAGTGTTACAGTAATTTCTTAATATGATTAAGTAAATGTTAAAAGGTAAACAGGTTAACCGATGCATTCAAAAATACAAGAAAGTTATGAGGAGGAAATCACATTCATTGATTTGGGAGGACGACTAAGAATATGCCAGCATCTTCAATTGTTAGCGATCAAATTAAAATTTTAGATTAAAAGATAATTAATTGTACTCATTGTCAATGGATATACGCCTTTCGACGTAAATATTAAAGATGTTATTATCATGAACGCTACCTTCAAGGCCTAATACAACATCTCCTTCATCATCTTTAAATGGCCACAATCAGGGTTTGCAATCCTCCCTCTCAAAGTTTGGCTTTCAAATCGTGCAGAATGTTTATGTGGTAAGTATACAAAATCTCTATAATTTTGGAATCTTGTTGAATATTCCAATGAACAACCTTCACATATCTCATATATTCATTCCTACAATCCCGAAACAACATTTCATAAGCAGGTAGTTGGATAGACAAGGTTTCTTCCACACCCAGCATTGGCTAGATAGCCTTCAGAATGGCCATATTAGAATTACAGCGTCAATGAAAGTCCTGCAAACTTGAACCCATCATCGATACGTGTGATTGAAATCTATCCTCGATGTATGAATCTACATGGTATGAAAATAATCATCCATCTTCATAATATTTATCATTTGAATTCAAGATCGGGTCTCACAAAATTCCAAGCCTCACCGATTTATGTGGCCGTGTTGATCAATCATACTAGATGGGTCGACTCTCATGTAGTCAAATCTTCTGCATGTTTTCGACCATCCCAACTCCACCATTGACCGGTATATACATTCGACAAATAGTGCTCGTTTTAATTCGGCGTGATTGCAGGCTTCATATTTGTTTGTTTTTCATCTTTTATGTGCAGGCTTTGTCGAGCAATGTCCACCAACGATCATCAAACACGAGTTTCTTCTTTATTAGCTTGGATAATTTTTTGGTTTCCTTGTGTAGGTTGATCTTCATGCAAGCAGGTTCCACAAGCGAGCAACATCCACGAACATCGACCAACGAGCAAAAAAATTCTTTAGCGCAACATCAACATTCTGCGAACATCTTCAATGTGTGTTGTGACAGATTGTGGATTCATCATTTTCTTTTGCAGGTTCGAACCACTACCTCCCTTTGTTGTTGTTGTCACCCAGACAAAGAGAAGGAGGAAACAACGCTAGATGTTGGAAGGCAACTTCCAACCAACATTCAGGCAAGAGACTATATCGTGCTATGCATACATAAGATCATCAAGACAGATATATTAGGGAGAACGTTCTACCATCTTGTATTCATGTTTGATAAGTATTTATACAATGATATGGATGGTCGGGGGAGTTGACTATCCCTACAACACTCTCCTCCTATATATATACCAAGGAGATCTAGTTTAGGATCATATCATATTGTTTTGAGCATCCTCCTATATATATATATCAAGGAGATCTAGTTTAGGATCATATCATATTGTCTTGAGCATTACATATACTGTAAAGGAAGGTTCCCCCCTTGAATTAGATTATTCATTGACTACTTTTTGGAGTTTGGTTCATAACATTCTTTAGTGTAAGATAGGAGGTCGAGGCAATGGGTTCAAAGAATGAATGTTCAAACATTCATTGTAAACTTACAAATAGTGTTTTTTGTAAGTAATCAAGCTCAACTTGGAATAGTTTTTTACAAGTTTCAAATCAAATCTAAGTTGAATTACACTTGTGATTGTTGAGTTCATTCTCGGTTGAACTTGACACCCAAGACTTGCTTGTGTCATTCTAATCCTAAGTCTATATTCAAAAGGTTGAGTTGAAACTTGTTAGAATCAAACTCAAACCATTGTAATAATCACGAGTTGGAGTGCATTTTTGGTAGTGTCTAACACCCTCAACTACCTGGAAGCAAAATCAAGCGAGTAGGGGCTTCCAAACAATAATCCACATATGTTAAGGGGTACTGCATCCAATTCCACTTCATCAATAGAATCAACACTTCAATGAATTTAATCTTGCACTGTTTTGTTACCTTTATTTCTGCATATTTTTTTACCCATCCCAATGAACATGGGCTATGATGATCACAAACCTCCAATCCAATCATGTTGACTAGATATGTTGCTATGAGATTAACCTGTGAACCAGAGTTGAACAACACACATATCTTGGTCTTCTTGACTTAGATCTGGATGTGGAAGAGTTTGGTCATCTCCTTCTCTTCCTGGTGATGAAGGATACTCAAATTCACCTCCTTATGCACTGATGTGCAAACAATATTCTCATCCACATCAAAGTTTCTTTCAACCTGATTACTTGAATCCATGGCTAGAAGATTCTTTTTCTTTGCATTCTTCTTGTGGTTCTTTGGGTTAAACTCTAGATTTAGTTTCCAACACTTTTCCTAAGTGTTCCATCAATATTGCAATGGTTACAATGTTTTTTAGGATCCTTGCACTAATGTGCAGTGGCTTCCATATTCTTATCCTTCCCCCCTTTCCACTTTTTCTTCCCCTCCTTGGAAGCTTCCTAGTGCTCTTTCTGCTTGGAACTGCTCGGCTACCATTTCTTGTGGCATATGCTTTCTAGATATTGTGCCTATACACATGCCTTGTCCATTGTCCTTGGCTTGAAAATAATCACTTGCTTTCGTACATGGCTATGTAGACCCCCCATATACTCGAGGAGTACATTTTGGTTCTTGGGAGAGATAGTCAACATGATGGCCATCTTTTTGAACTCGATGGTGTACTCTTGTACACTCTGCCCTTTCTTTTGCTTGAAGTAGTGCCACCATATCCATTGTTCCTCTACATACTTGCTATGGTAGATTTGGAACTTGATGAGGGTTTTTAAGTCCTCCCACCTACTCATCGATGGATCACCCTCTAGCCTAAGTATTTATGTATGGATTTCCCTCTTGGTTAAAGCATGGCCCTCTAACTTCAGTTTGGAAAATGATATATTTTTTTCTTCATCTATATGTGAACATTGAAATAAACTTCTAGTTGTTGTAACCAATGATTTAGTTTTAATGCATTGATCTCACCTTGGTATGTCTTTATGTCCACTTTTTCTTCCATCTTGAATAAAGACCATGAAGGGTTTATGGTACTGGAACTTGACTGCTCTTTCTCATGTTTTTTACTCGACTCCTTTTCTAGGTATTTTTTATCCCCCGTTGTCCCCTTTGATATGATCTCTGAGTTTGAGCCTCCAAATTCTCTGAATGATCTGATCTTGCTTGTTAGAGATGCCATGAGGAGGGACATATTGTGATATATGTCAACAACTTTCTCTTCCATCCTTGCAAATCTCTCCTCTGCTAGATCTCAAGGGTTGTTATGAACAAACTTGTCGATCGTGGCTAGGGTTCTACAACTTTCTTCTTAAACCGATTCCTAGATCCACAAATACCCAAAGAAAACTTGATTTGATACCAATATGATCTGTAAACTACCATGGATATTTCACTGGATAGTTCGTCACAATAGATCTAATAAAATATTGAAATATTTAATATGAAAGTTAATTTCCTTTAGATCTCAAATTCTTTAATTATTGATTTTCTTCTTAAAATTTATGAAATGGTTAAAATATGAAAAATATAGAACATAAATAAATACTCACACACCATCCACTAATAAACACAAGATATGACATGGGAAACCTAATACAGGAAAAAACCAAGCTAGAAGGTGAGGCCGCTCCGTTCTCTTTTCTTCAAATGCAAGTATAAAGAAAGAGGTACTCTCTGTGGAGTTTCCTTTGACATTATGGTTTGTATGGCTACTACATAATATATCCTCCTCTGTTATGCTCATAGAATACCACTCTCATATGTTTTTCTCAGCTATGGAACAAGATACAATGAAAAATAATGGAACCCCTTCTCCTCCTAGTGGCCCGGTATTTAACATAGCCCAATAGTTGTCTAGCGTTATGGTATTAACTTCCTCAACCCTCAATTAGCGATCAGGTTTGGAACTTCTATAATGTTCTAGAAAATCCACTGCATGGCTAGTCCCACATGTTTAAGTAATGGGGTTGGTGTGGCATCCACTCGCACTATGGTGATCAATATAGTAGGTCAACTTGCGGGAGGAATAACTTTCACATATGGACTCTGATTGAGGTGATTCTTGCATCGTTGGAAAGGTCTTGGTGTGTAGAATATATCCTCTTGCTCAATAGTAAGGTTTGGACCATAAAAAGGTTTCGTTTGATGCCTCAATATGGCTCCAAAAGATTTTAGATGGTTTTTGGGACCCAAATTTCCAAATTGGGATCAACTGCTTGTTATCACATTTATTTGCAAGGGGGTGTTTTCCTAAGAAATTGACCTCTTTGGCGAAAAAAGGAAAGAAGCAGGCTAAAAACCCACAAAATCCCACTTATCATCTTCTGCCATGTGTTCTCCCCTCTGCCTCCACATCATCTTCCCTTGCCACTTCACCTTCGTCCCATCACACCTCAACGCCCACGTTTTTTGCCGATTGTGCTTTCCTGATCACCTTTCCTCTGCCACATCTGTTCAAATGACCACCTCTCGTCTCATCTCCCATCAATCGTGCCAATAACCCCCGACAGTTCCTCGTCCACGTCTGCCTGCTAGTCTCAACGTGAACTCCCAAAGCAGATCTAGATGGTAGAATGCAGAGGCCGCTACATCCTATAGGTGCAGAGTTGACTTGGGCCTCCCGAATCCAGATGAAGTAGTTATTAAAGTAGGTGGTGGCAGTTGAACATCGTTTCCACCATAAATGGAAATACTAGGAAAGGACTGTCATCCAGTCAACTCATTCGCAGGCTCATTCTGAAGCACGGTTGCGTCTCACTGAAGTTCACATCTAATAGGAGACTGCATGCACAGTCTGACAGGAAGCATGCAGACGTAACTTCTTCAATACAAAATCTCAAGCACGCATTTGTAGTGTTGCTCTGAGTATATAGGAGTCGATCTCATATTTTGTTAGTGTTGATGGTAGAGCTACACTCCCGATTGTAAATTTTTAATGAGGCCTCTGGTTCTCTGATTATGTATTGTTACTTGAGACTTCTTGTTTAATGGAAGTCAATTTCCCCTTCATTTCTTTGCTTTTGATTATGAGAGCTCGGGCATGGATGATCCAATCGAGTGTTGTGACTGTAGTGTAATGTAGGTTTGATTGCAGTTGTTGTTACAACGCTTTTTAGTTTCTTGAAGTTATCAGATCCAAGAGGATCTTGCGTCTGAAACTTTTCCTCCAGAGGCTGCTGGAAGACCAGATGTTCATAGCAGACTGTCACGTCTTCCTCATGTTCTTCTACCTTCTCACCACTATACAAACTTACTGACTAAAGTTAGATAGATACCTCATTTATATAATCGTATCAACCTAGTGTTTCTGAGTTAAAGCGACACGATTCTGAGTCTGCATCCATTAGATCTCTCCTAAAATTATTCACTGTGACATACAGGCTGATGGGACTTGGGCTTACCTCTGTCGCAATCCAGAGGTGACTTCCAACGTTAACACTGCTAAAATGGCTCTACAAGTTGATTCCTCCAAATTTTCACCCATAAAGCATCGAGATAGATGAAAAATAATACAATGATACAATTTAGATCATAAATATACCAAGTGCCCTCTAATCAAGGACATCCTCATTTAACTGGAAGAGTGTGTAACTATTAATTCCTTTCCACCAAACCATGTCTATACATAAGATAAGATAAGGCATGTTAATTTTATCAACATTTGACATTAAATGACCATGAAACTAGGTCAGTGGTACTAAAATACTGCATCACAAAAAGATAACAAGTTAAAAGCATATCAAAATAAACAATTAAGTTAAGTACATAAAATACACTGAATAAAATATATTCATAATTTGATATGAACACTGATTCAAATAAACATGCATAACATCAACATGTGCAAAGACGGAGAGACAAACGTCGAGTCACTATTTTTTAGCTTAATTTGTGTGAATTTTATTTTGGCATGAATAATTTGTAGTGTGGCATCTCGTTTCATATTCTATGGAATGTCTTCTAGTAGAAATATCAGTGAAGAGTTATATAAATCCAACTCAAAATGTAACCAAATAGAGGTTCACATTCCATGGAATGTATTCTAACATAATTATCAATAAAGACTAATATAAAGCCAACTCAAAATCTAGCCTAAGATAGGTTAGCAAGGCTAGGAGAACAAGCTACATTAAGTCTCCTTTGAAAATATTTTGCATTGGAATATGATGGAAAGAGAAGAAAAGGAAGTACTTGGATTAGGTGATGCATGGGTGCAATTTAGCACTCCAAGAAGATATGACAAGTAGTGGGTTGTGTGTGGAGGTGTAGGGTGGTTTTAGTGTGCCTAGTGCTAAGGAAGATAACTCTGATGAGCCATGATGATAGGACAATGGACGAATTCTTGGCACGTCTGGTGAGAGCTTAGTTTTGTGATGAGTTTAGGTTTATGGTGCACAACAAATTGTGGTTTCAGATGGTGGCTTGGGATTTAAATGGAGTAGAGGGGCTACTCTGTCTAGCATTGGGGGAAAACAAAGTGCCTTAGCTTTAGCAGGGATATTCGTTTCTAGTCCCCCATTCGGCTAGTGACAACTTACTATAAGTTATGTGGTGAGTCTCTCTAGTTTTTATTCCATAGTTTGTTTAGGTTCTCTAGTGGCCTTGGCTTTGATTTTTATGCTAAGTTTGTGGTTTGAGGGAGGGACCCTATAATTTCCTATTCCTAGCTTCTCGTTCCTCTATTGTATGGGGTTTTGGGTGAACTCATAGGGAACCCTTTCATGCTAGTTGCTACCTAGGTTTGTTGTCTATTTGGTGTGTCATGGTCTAGTTTTTTCTCAAGATTTGGGATCTTCTATAAGCAAGTCACATTTCTTAGTTTGGCTCCATTCTTTCTTCTGTTTTGGCTCTTCCCTCCAATTGGGAGGATAAACCAAGTTATTTCTCCAAGTCTTTATCGGCCCCTTCCTCTCCTTCCTATGTTCCCTTGTTTGTCATGGTTGAGCAATCACGAGTGGTAGCTCTGAAGTCCTAGCTACAAGACTCCTATCCCCTCCATGACTAGGAATGAAAAAGATACCATGTATGGAGAACAATCTTCCATATAAAGTTTCCTACTATAGTAAAAGAGTATGTGGGAGCTATAGAGGACATTGTCCTAAAAAAGTGTAAACAAGTTGCTATGGGGAAAATTGATCAGGATTACCAGGGTTGGTCCTCAAACTCTAGTTTTTCAAGAACCAGAGACACTAAAGTGTTCTGAGCCACTGAGTTACACTAGCTTAGTAAAACCTTTATATCCTAAGTGATTGAGGAACAAAGCAACTAGCATCAAGAAATCATAGCGAGGATGATGATGTTTGGAGTTAAATTTGAGGTAGTTTATAGGGATGTATTAAGTGTCCTACTTGAAGTATCAAAATGGTAGGTTGATGGTTAGGACGGCTCAAATAATCTAGAAGAGACCTTGGACTCCTAGGGTGCCTCTTCTAACCCAATTATAATTTAAGAAGATTTAGAGCTAGATGGTCGAGCAAGACAACCCAAGAAACTCAGGCATCCATCCCTCCAAAATCTTTAGGCCTAGCTTGATAAGTCCTATGATGTTTCTTCTATAGTCATGATATGTTGTTTTTCTCCGTAATCATGTTTTTCAATGTTTACTAGCAATTAACCTTGTTGTTATCTTAGTGTTTTTTTTCTCCATATGAGCCTCTAGACCTTTGTAGGCAGATTAGACATAGTTCTAGTGACTTGGATATACTTTGGATGATATTTTGGAACTCTTTATGGCCTAGTTTCCTTTTTAGCAAGCCACAAAGATAATTTGCTGTAACATTTTTACTACCATGGTTATATAAAAGTAGCCAATTTACAAAAAAAAGGAGAAGAAGAGAAAGATCATGGATTATACACAATAGCTAGAAGATAGAAAATTGGAAATTTTGTACATTTCAATGTATTTTAGGTTTTTTTAGTGTGACATTCATCTACATACAATTAACACAACCTAAAATGCATTGGAATTTCTCATCCCTTAGCTCGGTTCACTAGGTGGCATAGACTAAGCATTCATGGAAGAATAGAGAGAGGAGGTGTGAGGCAAATGATTGGAAGGGGATCACTTAATGTTAGACTAAGTGGGATAAATCACTACAAGGAAAACACCTTGTAGTGGATGTTTTTGAGGAGGTTTTTAGTGTTACAATATTTGTCAAAATTTTCAAGAAAACCTCCATTACAACCTTTACTATTTGTAGTAGAGGTTTTAACAGATGTTCCCTATAACTAAAAATTTTTGCGTGGGAAGAGATTTTTTTTTAGTGCTTGTATTGATAAAATGAATCGGTGTGGTATAAAGTAACCTGCATCAATGCAATATTAATTAAACTACACCGATGCGTACACACACACACAAAAAAAAAACATTGGTTCTCTTATAATTATTATGCACTAGTTCTGCCTTTTATGTTGTATGCAACACTGAAGCTTTTTAGGTTTATGTACGCATCAATCTGTATTTTTTTGTATGCAACATCGGTTCTCATACAAATATTATGCATTGAGTCATTATTTTTGTTTTATGGCACATTGGTGCTCATATAATTTATACGCATCGGTGTTTGTATTACCCCGTGCACTAGAGGGTAGTGAAATTTTGAATATTTGAGGTGAGATGTTGGTGTCATTCTTTGTTACTAAGCATCGATGCGTATATTATATGCAAATCCCCGATGCGTATATTATTTGTAAAGCACTAGTGCATATTGTAGTCATGCACACTGTAATGTTTTGAAACGATAAATATAATTGTACGTTATATCGTTTAAAGCACTGGTGATTTTTCACAATTTTTAGCACCGGTGCTTTAATGTAATTAATAGGAACCTGTGCGTATAACTCATAAAAACACATCATTTTTTATTTTATGGCATGCAATGTTTAGTGAGTTCAAAAGAATACAATGCACCGATATGTATATATTTAATTAATTGTTTTTTTGTACAAATTTTCAATTAATCATTTTGAAATCAAATATTTTTTATAATAATATAGTGTTTTTTTTTTGTTATTGTGTTTTTATATAATAATTGCATTAATGTGTTACCCAACAATTGACACCTCTATTATTTGTAACAATGTAAATCATCCATATATTAATTAATCAACAACAACATTTTACAACATTCGACAATGCAATAAAATAAGAAACTCATTTTATTATATATGAATAAGAGTCCCACTATCATATAAAATGGGACAATGTAAAGGTCCACAATAATCAAAATGCAGCTAATATGTAATTGTTACACTTATTGGTAACATGCCCTCATTCAATTGAGACAATATGTCAAGTACAATAAACAAAATCCCTGATTTTCATAGACAAATATTCCAAAACATACAACTTGTAGTAACATTCAATTATATTGATTATCATTCAACAATTGAATTGTTGTCATCACTAGAGTTGTGTGCATGCCTCATTTCTTCATCACTTGTAGGCAATATTGTACTTTGGTTATTTAACCTAATGTTTTTTTGATCAACTTGTTTTTGATGTTCCGCCTCTTCATCTT
>ML781184.1:400349-434813 GCA_009831015.1 Picea engelmannii | reverse complement strand
ATATATATATATATATATATATATATATATAGTAGAATATAAATGATTACATAAATAAAAAAAGTACCATAGTAGCGAGTTTTTCATATACAATACACATTCTTTCGAAGTTATGTTGCATGTTGTCTTTCAATATCTCTTATGTTGGCTACACTCCACACTTTTTTTCTTGCATGTTTAATATGCTTTAACAAAGAATGATGGATATAATTATATAAATGTTTCTTGTTGTTCCATTAATTATAAAACAAAAGAAGTTAAACAACATAGCTACTTACAAATTGCTCAATTAAACCTTGATACTTCATGTTAAGCCCTAAATAGTGGCACATTACCCGTTAATTGGGGCATATTACATTAGTAATTTTATTTTATTTATGTCAGCTTCGGTCCATTTGTTGTAATTCTACCCCCTAATCTCCTATATATATATATACCAAGGAGACCTTTTCATTTGGAATCATCTTGTATTTGGAAATTTATGTGGTGTATAAGGAGGTTTCCCCCTCGAAGAGGCTCATTATCTGAAATTATCTCTTTGTCAAGGCATTGAGTACTTATTCTGAGGTTTTTTATGCTATTTTTATATTTGGTTCTTAACATTTAGTATCAGAGCTCAAGGTCTTAGGGTTTCGCTCTGCATTTGAGACACCTTGAAATTTTTTCTATAAATTTTTTTCTACGATGTTTTAGAAGGAAAACCTTGGTATATATTAACTAGACAGATCAAGGTATGTGGGTTTTAAATTTCATCTCCTAAGGCCTTATACTTTCAGAGATATAGCCTGAGTAATATAGGGTTCTGGAATCATCCTGAATTTATACATCGCATAATTTTTGATATAAAATTGTTCTGTGAAGTTTCAGACCCTAAAACATGGAGGTTATTCACAGAAATTATCAAGGTAGTTGTGATAAAAATTTCAGCTTCTGGGTCATCCTACTTTTGTAGATACACCTTGTGTAAGACAGGGTATATGACTAGTCATATTAACTAGTTTCAAACAAGTGTTCCTAGTAAAATAGTGATATCTTCTTCAGTGAATATCCAAATTAAGTGAGACCAGTTGCATTGGATAGCGGATAGTCTGCAGTATTTCTGGTGCAAGTTTTAGAATCAAATATCAGATATTGTGCTATTGGCACACTTTACAAGTGGGCTCTCCTAGAAGGGACAAAAATCAACAAGGTGAGGGAAGTTACCATAAATTCAACTTGGCACATCCAATTTTTATCAGACTCGGGGCATTGCAAATAAGACGTATCCGAGAACTACAAAATGAAATTTTTAGACCTAGAAGGGATGAAATTTTGGAGATACAATAGAAGAAAGATCGTGTAGCAGAACCACCTCAAAATCAAGGTTTAAAAGTGATACTTGGCCAACATGCCACTAAAAAAGGGAACTTATACACCAAATAAGCCTCCAGACAGTCCTACTTGAACTCTTGATGAAGGTGAAGAAATGCGCAGGGACATAAATGATTTACAAAAGAAGACAGTAATAAAAGATGACCTACAAGGGATGATGGATTCAACTAAAGCTAAGTTGGAGGCAATAATGGATACTAAGATGGATGGTTTAAAAAGGGAGATCATGGAAGGATTGGAAAATTTCCTAATAGAGAGGCCACCTGAAAGTGAAAATGTATCCCATGAAATTTATGATGAGGACACAAGGAAGATGAATCAAGACTGGAGAAACTCCAACTTTGGGTTGAAGACCAACCACTTTCCTAAGATCGATATGAGAAAGTTTGATGGCAAGGATCCAATAACATGGATACTTCAAATGGATAAGTTCTTTGATCTACATGATGTGCCACATACACAAAAGGTACGAATTGCTTCTTTATATTTAGAACCCAATCAATTTGTGTGGTATCGATGGATTTGTTCTCGCAAATCAATTGTCACTTGGACAATTTTCATGGAAGAAATGATAGCACACTATGAGGATACAAGGAGCAATACCTTCTTTAGCCAATTGATAAATCTCAAGCAAAAGGGTTCAATTGCAGATCATATTGAGAACTTCCAAAGATTGAATAGAAATGTAATGGATATTCCAGATGAGCACCTGATTGATGTATTCATAGGAACTTTAAAGGACAACATTCAACATGAGGTTCTCCTTTGGGAACCCAAATCATTGGAGAATGTGTTCAGGGTGGTGAGAAATGTTAAAAGTAAAAATATGGCTATGGATACTAGAAGGACCACTCCTAGCATCTATAGAGAGAATAATGTTCCTTCTTTTAAAACACCTCAACCTACAAGGTTGACACCTCAACAATTGGAGGAAAGAAAATCAAAAGGTTTATGCTTTAATTGTGACAACAAGTATAGTAAAGGGCATAAGTGTGGTGAGAAGAAATTATTCTACATATATTGTGAAGAGGAAGAAGAAGAAGAAGAAGAACCATCTCAATATGAAAACGTAGAAGATATTTCTTCTGAAAAGTTGACTCCCACGATATCATGCAATGCATTAGATAGAATTAGCACTCCTCAAACCCTCAAGATCGAAGGATATATCAAAAAGAAAAAGGTAATAGTCCTAATTGATTCTGGTAGTACTCATAATTTGATTCACTATAAATTAGCGAAAGCTCTCAATTGCTTTATATATCCAGCACCAAAGTTTCAAGTAATGATTGCAAATGGAGGAACTATCAATTGCTCAGGAAAATCCCATAAGATCAATATTACTATGGAGGAATATGTAATGAATAGTCCAATAATTGCTGTACCCATGGGTGGTGCTGATGTCGTACTAGGAGTCTAATGGTTACAATAACTGGGAACATTGGATTTTAATTTTCAAGAACTTTTCATGAAATTTTCATTGGAAGGAAAGGAAATTGAGTTAAGGGGTATCACATAGAAACACAGTAAGGTGATAAGCTCTAATGGCATGACAAAATTATTGAAAAAGGGGCATCATGGTGTAATTATACAACTATGCTCACTAGATGTTCAAACATCTAAGCCATCTATTCCCCTAGATCTCCAAAGGATCATTGATAAGCATTCCAAAGTATTTGAAAATATTCCTAGAGGTCTTCCACCCACTCGAAATCATGATCATGTTATTCACCTAATTCCTGGGAGTGTTCCTCCCAACATCATGCCTTACAGATACCCTTATGCCCAGAAGAGTGAAATTGAGTGTATGGTTGAAGAAATGTTAGAGGTTGGCATTATTAGACCTAGCCAAAGTTCTTATTCTGCACCGATGGTAATGGTACTCAAGAAAGATGGCTCATGGCGTATATGTCTAGATTATAGAGAGATCAACAATATCACTATGAAAGATAAGTTTCCCATTCCCGTCATTGATGAATTGTTATATGAACTACATGGAGCAATCTATTTCACAAAGTTGGATCTTCGTTCAGGGTATCATCATATTAGAAAGAAGGAGGCAGATATCCCAAAAACAACATTCTGAACTCATGAAGACCATTATGAATTTTTGGTCATGCCTTTTGGCCTTACGAATGCACCTTCCACATTCCAAGGGTTGATGAATTCCATTTTCAAGCCCTTCAAAAATTTGTGTTAGTATTTTTTGATGATATACTAATCTGTAGCAAGTCTTAGGAGGATCATGTTCGGCATGTTGACAAGGTGCTACAACTACTAAAGGAGCGACAACTATATGCCAAACCATCCAAATGTTTCTTTGGGGTGAAGGAGGTAGAGTATTTGGGTCATAATGTATCTCATGAAGGTGTCAAGGTAGACCCTAACAAGATTAAGGCCATGATGGATTGACTGATTCCCAAAACATTGAAGAATCTTAGAGGATTTTTGGGTTTAACAGGTTACTATTGCAAGTTTGTTCAGAACTATGGAAGAATAACAACACCTTTAACAACATTAACTAATAATGATGCATTTTCATGGACTCCAGAGGAAACTCAAGATTTTGAACAACTTAAAGAGGCGATGTGCAAAGCTCATGTCTTGACCACACCAAACTTCACAAAAACCTTTATTATGGAATGCGATGCCTCGAGAAATGGCATTGGTGTTGTTCTAATGCAAGAAGGAAGGCCCCTTGCTTTTGAAAGTCGGCCACTCAAGGGAAATGACTTACAAAAACCCATTTATGAGAAGGAAATGATGGAAATACTACATGCATTGAAGAAATGGCACCCTTACCTAATAGGTAGGCACTTCAAAGTCAAAACAGATCATGATAGTCTTAAATACTTCTTGGAACAAAGACTATCTTCATAAGAACAACAAAAATGGGTGACCAGGATGTTGTGTTATGATTTTGAAATCATCTACAAAAAAGGGAAGAAAAATGTTGTGGCAGATGCACTCTCAAGAAAGGATGAATATGTTGAGGCCTTTCTCTGTGCTATCATGATCATCCAACCCGATTGGATAATAGAATCGAGGGATGAATGGAAGAATGATGAAAACGTGTGGACTCACATTCAAAGGTTGTAGTAGGATTCCAGTGCATCAGATAAATTTACATGGAAAAATGATTCACTATGGTACAAAGATCGTTTATATTTATGTAAGAATTCCCAACTCAAACAAAAGGTTCTCTCGAAATTGCACAACTCTCTGGCAGGAAGGCACTCAGGATTTTTGAAAACCTACCATAGTGTCAAGAAGGATTTTTTTTGGGATGGCCTTAAAACTGATGTTCAAAGGTTTGTTGCAGAATGTTTGGTTTGCCAAAAAAATAATGTGGAAACAATTAAGACCCCAGGTGTTTTACAATTATTAGCCATCCCAAGTCAGCACTGGAAGGAGGTTTCCATGGATTTCATCATGGGGTTACCGAAGTATGAAGGAAATAGTGTCATCATGGTGATTGTTGATAGATTGACCAAGTACGCACACTTTGGTGCACTCTCTCATCCTTTCAAAGCCAATATAGTTTCCAATGCATTCATGGAGACAATTCAAAAGCTACATGGAGGCCAAAGATTATTGTAAGTGACAAAGATCCCATCTTCACATTTTTGGACATAATTTTTTTTTGATTGGGTATTCAATTGGCTCATAGCTCATATTATCATCCTCAATCTGATGGACAAACTGAGACAGTGAACAAATGTCTAGAATGATATCTTCGTTGCTCTATCTCTGATAAACAAACACAATGGTTCAAATGGTTACCCTTAGTAGAATGGTGGTATAACACTTCCTTTCATACTCCAACAAAAATGACACCATTTATGGAACTCTATGGATATCACCCACCTTCCATCACTTCTTCTCTAAAAGAAAAATCTAAGGTTCAAACAGTGGAAGATCACATCGAGCATCAACAACAAGTTCTCCAACTCTTAAAGGACAACCCAACCATGGCACAAAATTGCATGAAACAACATGCAGATCAAAATCATAGTGAAAGAAGTTTTGAAGTAGGGGATTGGGTATTTTTAAGACTACAACCATACAAACAAATGTCCCTCAAGTAAGCTAAGAAGGATCATAAATTATCACTAAAGTACTATGGCCCTTATAAGGTGTTGCAAAATATTGGTACTATGGCGTACAAATTGGAGTTGCCTGCATCTTTGCGAGTACACCCATTTTTCCATGTTTCATGCTTAAAGAAGGTTATAGGTTACAAGATCCTAGTTTAAACTATATTACTAGTACTTGACTAGGAAGGAAAAATCATATTGGAACCTGAAGCTATCACTGACACAAGAATTCGCCAATTGAGGAATAAATCCATTTCAGAGTGTTGGATGCAGACCTAGTTAGGAGGAAAGGTTATTTTTGGGAAGAGAAGCATGAGAGGAGGAAAGGACAGCTGGAAGTAAAAGCAACACGTTTGAGGGAAGTAGGTGAGGCACGCACACAAGGAATACCTAACGACGCTAGGGTTAGGGTTTTTGCAATGTATTGTAATGGCTGATGAGCCAAGAATATAAATAGGAAGTACTTAGAGGAAGAAAGGGACAAAGCAAGAGAGAGAGAAGAAAGAGAGGATGAGAGTAGAGAACGTATGGCAGAGAGTGGTAAGAAATGTACTACTTGGTAATATGGTGAGCTAGGGAATCATGGAGCGACTTGATCCCGAGGGTTAGATCGCAGGTTGAGGAGCCTGGTGCGATCTAGTCAGCCTCACAGGGATCGAGGAGCATGTTGAAGAGAGTAAGATCTAAGATTGTAAATATGCGCGGTGTGACATATTAATGAACCATAATAAAGATCTTGAGATCTAGATCTTTGTGGATGTAGCCCAGGAGGGGGTGAACCACTGTAACACCTATGTTGTGTGAATGAATGTATGCGTCTTTATTGTTGTTAAGTGGTGAATGTTAGATGAATGAATTAACTAGTTAACTTTGGTATTTCAAATGCATGAATAGAATGACTGCTATAATTAGATGTTAAACTAAATAAATAAAGATTACAAGATACATCCACAGATCTCCACTCATTCCCAGGTTGCAAATACCTGGATATTGCAGCCACCCATAGAGCTATCTCGGGTGAGACTGCGCAGTACACCATATGTGCTATGTTGACTTCTGGTCTACCAGAGGGGTTGATAGTTTTAGAGGGATTTTGTTGGGAGCTTATCAAATCTGAACCGGGGTCAATCTATGACAGTAAGGTAGAATCAAGATAACCAATAAAGAATCCTAAGTAGAAGAGTAGAAAACCAACAAATGGTTCCGTTGTCGGTTGGTTGGAGTAGGATGGGATTGAGCATATGAGATTTGGGGAAGACACGTCAAAAGAATGCCGGATCAGACGACAAGACGTTGAGAGAATGAGAATATAAAAGGGGATGTTAAGACCATGGAATCCAACGAAGGCAGAGATAGAGAGCTGGTTGAAAATAAAGGAACTGGAGTTTGCATATAAAGATAACAGAAACCCGAATTTGACATCGCGCAAATATCTGGACAAGTACGTATTCAATGACTTGCATGAAGTATTTTTCTGTGAGTTCCCACATGAATTGCAGGAGTGGATAAAAAGGTTGAAAGACAACCATCCTACAAATCAGATCAGACAACTAGAGCGGAATTCTGTAGATATCACGCAGTTACAATGAGTTGATAATAAATTTACGTGTGTAGTATATTTATGGTTAGACAACATTATTGCTGGATTTATCACAGAATTTGCAGTAGATACAACAAAGTCTTACAGTGCAGCAGGACAAGAGTTCTTGAAGGGACCTCAAGGTAGGTATATCAGATCGTTATATAATTCTATTAAGATATTACTATATAAAAAGGGTGTAATGACAGTGGCGTTAGACATCTAAACTTCCCTACGTGCATGGGGGAAGGGGGGAAGCATTGACATGAGAAAGAGAAATGGAAGGGGAAATGGATAAAGGAAAGAAGGATGAGGCCTTGGACCTAATCATGATGGACGAAGACCAGATTAAGTGGATCATGACAACAGCTGGAAGAACGCGCAATAGAGTACCCTACCAATATAAGATGAACACCAAGAAGAGAGTCGTAGCCACGAGAGAGGGCTTGGCAAGTGATGAAGAAGAGGTAGAATATCTCTGGGCTGTGGAGCAGAGTGAGGAAATCCTGCGCATGACATATGAGAGGAAGACAAGAGATATACGAGCGGGAATAGAAGGAAACACTCCTATCCATATCAGTTTCAGTGTGGAATAAACCCATGTGTGACTAATACACCAAGAAGAACACCACCATTTAGACAACTGAATTTCAGGAGAAGGAAGACAACATGAAGTACATATACACAAGGAACAACAACTGGAGGAGCCAATTCAATAAGCATTAGTCAAGTATCTACATTGCACGAAGGTAGTAGTTCATCATTCAGGATGGCAGGACATGATCCCACCATCAGATTACCATAATTCAAAGGAGAGGTGTCGGAGGACCCTAAGAAGCATGTGTTTATTTGTGAAAAGATCTGGGAAGTGAAACAAATCACAGATGAGGATACAAAACTTGCACAATTAGCTATCATGCTAAGATATCACACACTAGATTGGTACATGAGTTTAGCTGCAAATAGTCCGCCAGGAACAACCAGAATGATTTGAGATATCAAAAAGCTATTGATAAATGAATTCCATAAGCCTAGTTTAGAGGATCAATACACAAATGAAATGATAGAGATTAGACAAAAACCAGAAGAATCTGTATGGGAGATTGACCAGATATTCTAACGATTGAAGGGAAAGGTAAAGTATGTCATGAAAAATATGCAACACATGCATCTGTTCGTTAATTTACTACTACCACACTTGAAATAGCCTTTGCGACAACAAATTTTTCAGACACAGGCATAGGCTCTATAGGCAACCCTACAACTAGAAGAGAACTAATATCAGAAGATAGATCTAGCCATAGAGGAGTTGAAGGAGGATCTAAAAAAATTAACATTACAGCTAAACCAGAATAAAGGTAAGGATAAAAGAGAAGACGTTTGGTGTACCACATGTAGGACAAAAGGACACCATAAGAATGAATGTCCAACATTCGCGTAGTACATGGCAGCAGGAATGCCAAGCCCATTGCCAAGATGAGGACTATGGTGTGAGATATGTAAGAAACAGGGGCATGATCCATATCACTGCCCAATGATGCAGAAGTACCAGACAATACCTAAGAGTTGATATTACAAATTTTTCAAGTTAGTAGGCTATGATGACAACGATTGCAGGACCATGGACCTGATGAGGGAAAGAACATCAGATGCTTATAGGGTGCACGCATAAATGATGACTGGGAAAGCCGCAACATAGTTTAATAAAGTACCAGCCTCGTATAACACTACGCAACAACAATATAACACTGCGTAACCGCAATACAATACCGCACAATCACACTATAATCCCACCCAGTATAACCAGGCACCCCAGTACAATGCACCACGAGGAGATTGAGCTGGCTATAGAGGTGGAGGAGGATTTGGAAGAAGCAGAGGACCAGTGGTATGCCACAACTATAAAAAACCAGGACACTATGCAAGAGAATTTCCACTCCCACCTACGATGTATATGTATTGTCGCGCATCAGATCATGACACAAAATAATTCCCTACACTATTAGGAAAGATCTAGGAAAAAAGAAATCAAAACAATCAAAATTTTTAGTGGATTTCAGTGGAATCAAGGGATGAAGAAAGAAATATCAGCATAGTTACGCAGGGAGGAGCTAAGACAAGAAACAACATAGTAAGAAAAGATCCATCACAACACCAATGGGTGAAGAAGAATGTTGAACCAAAGAAGCAGTTTGATGTACAGAAAGAAAATGAGACATTCAAGTAGGCTAGACAAGAATTTGTGCAGCCATACATTGTATCAACATCAACAATGCAACATAATAAGGAAGTACCAGCATATGAGATGCCTCCATCGCTGGATCACACCAAAGAAGCACAACCCCTGGGACAAGTAAGTACGATTAAGGGTTTTTTGCAATCCCTTGTTAAACTACTAAACGATCAATCATCTGTTGAAATGTTACAAAATATGATAGAAAGATGTAGGACAGAGGTAGAAGAAAAGCTAGAACAGAAAAAAGTTAATCATCTGCATACAAGGAGGAGAACAAGCAGAGAATTCAGACTGAACGCCAACATTGGAGATTTCAACATGGGAGATATTATACTGGATTTAGGATCCGAAGTAAATGTGCTACCCAATAAGACATGGAATTGTATGGGAGAACCCACATGAAGCTATTCACCTATTCATCTGAAACTAGCAAACCAACACATGGTTCTGCCATTTGGAAGACTAAAAGGGGTGACAGTAGATCTGGATGGAGTGCACACTAAAGCCGATTTCGAGGTAATAGAGATAGTGGATGGCACAACACCTTATCCAACATTGCTTGGCTTGGATTGGGAATTTGACAATCAAGCCATAATCAACTTAAAGATGAGGAAGATGACATTCGAGTCAGGAGAATACAGAGTCATTGCGCCATTGGATCCATCAGAAGGGGAAAGGTTTGTAGAACCCACTTGCTTAGACCTGGAGGAAATTGACTAGTTGTACAGAACAACTATGCGAGAAGAATATTATGTGAACCTAACTGTAGATGGGGTACTCAGTTGGAGAAACATCACCTCATGCATGCTAGACTCAGATACAAGCTTAGAGAATTGGCATCAGAGGTTACACGAAGTCTCCACAAGAATATGTGCAAGAATAGACCGTGCAGTAAGATGGGTAGGTACGAAGATAAGGGAACCTCCCAGCTTCCATGGGTTGAATGACTTAGAAGCATTCTTAACACGATACAAATATGAAGAGTTATAAAATCATAGGATCTTATCCCTAGATATAGCACTCAAGGAAATACCTGCAAGATGGTGGGGTGAGCACAAAGATATAGTTAAGGACTGGTACCAATGTAAGCGGTTACTGCGCATCAGGTTTGGTGCAGAACAGGGAAGCAACCAACTGCATAAATATGATGGACAGGGGGCACCAATAGAACACTCGGAGAAGTGTAGAACATTATGGAGGATGAAATCACTAGAGGAATGGCCTCATCATTTTGTTCACACATTAGAAGGGATTCCAAAAAACTGGTATACAGACCAGGAATTGCGCAGAGGAACTACAAAATGGACATTATTACAACATAAATTTACAGTCACTTTCTCATTTGAGCATGAGAACCCCAACATAGACTCAACACTTAAAAAAATCAGAGGGGTGATATTCATTAAAGAACCGGAAGTTGAAATCATGAAATAAGAAGAACAATAAAATAAATAGATAGTAAAAGAACTGTTGTCATGCTACCATATGCAGGAACAAGCACTTGATGAAGATGACCTGTGAAACATTCAGATTGTGGAAGTTGAAGGTGAAAGAGAAGTGGAAGGTCCACCTATGGAATCAGAAGTATTTGCTGTGCCGATCAAGGTGAAGAAAGTCAACATTGGGACAGTTGAGAATCCCAAAATGGCCAACAGTGGAGATTACTAGGATGAGAAAATAGTGGAAAGAATAATAGAGTTACTACGCGAGTACAATGACCTATTCCCAACAACGTTCATAGAGATGAAATACATAGTAGGAGATCTAGATGAAATGAATATACCTCTCATATCTGAGGCAATACCGATAAGATAGAGGCCCTATAGACTAAACCCAATATATAAACAAAAAGTGAAAGCAAGAATTGATATGATGCTGGAGGCTGAAATCATAGAACCTGTAGAGGAATCTAAATGGGTAAGCCCGATCGTAGTTCAGGAGAAAAATAAAGGACGGATAAGGATATGTGTCAACCCGAGGAATTTGAATGATGCATGCCTACATGACCCATTCCCTACTCCTTTCACAGATAAGGTGTTAGAGAACGTAGGAGGACATGAAGCTTACTCATTCACTGATGGATTCTCAGACTACCATCAGATCAAGATAGCCCCCGAAGACAGATACAAGACCACTTTTTCCACATAATGGGGATCCTACCAGTGCACAGTCATGCTGTTTGGACTGAAGAATGCACCAACAAGATTTTCTAGAGTAGTCGTAACTGCATTTAAAGAATTCATCCACTAGTTTCTAGAGGTATATATGGATGATTGGACAATCTACAGTCTGTTGAAATACCATGTAGGGGTGTTTAGGTTGATGTTAGAAAGATGCAAGCAGTGTCAAATATCGTTAAACATAAATAAGGGCATATTTGGAACACCCTTTGGGATACTATTGGGTCATATAGTATGCAAACAAGGCTTGCTAGTAGATCCTTCCAAGATTGCAGTAATTGTTAATCTACCACCACCAAAATTAGTACGTCAGTTAAGAGAAACATTGGGACACACAGGATACTACAGGAAATTTATAAAAGGGTATGCGCAGATCATTGCGCCAATGGAGAAATTGTTAAGAAAAGACAACAAGTTTCAGTGGAATTAGGACTATCAATGAGGATTGGACACCCTGAAAGAGAAGATGGTAACCACACCAACACTAGTATTTCTAGATTGGGAAAATACATTCCATGTGCATGTAGATGCATCAGCCATAACACTTGGAGCTATTCTGGTGCATCCAGGTGTAGGATAATTGGACCATCCTATAGCATTTACTAGCAGAAAACTGTCAAAATCGGAGCAGAATTACAATACCATAGAGAGAGAAGGCTTAGCTATGGTCTATGCACTTCAGAAGTTTAGACATTACTTATTGGGAAAACATTTCAAGATGTTTACAAACCATTCAGCTCTCAAATACCTCGTCAATAAGCCAATGTTGGGAGGGAGAATTTATAGATGGTTATTGTTGTTCTAGGGATTTGACTTCAAAGTGATAGTCAAACCAGGGAAGTTGAATGCAGGACCTGATCACCTGTCAAGGATCACCAATGGAGAGGAACCTATGAATCTAGAGGACAAATTTACCGATGCATAATTATTTTCATTCAAAGTACTGATGAATATTTTGCAGACATCATTCAATACTTGAGTACAGGGACCGCGCCACAAGAATGCAACACTGCACAGAAGAAAAATTTGGTAGTCAGGGATGTAGACTATCAATTGATTGTAGGACACTTATACAAGATGGGTGCAGACAACATCTTGAGAATATGTGTACTAGAACATGAAATACCTAGGATTTTAGCAGAATCCCATGAGGGAATAGAAGGAGGACATTATGTAGGCAAAGCTACCATGCACAAGGTATTGCGTGCAGGACTATGGTGGCTGACCATTCACAGAGACACAAAGGACTAATTCTAGAGGTGTGATGTATGTTAGAGGGTTGGTAAACTGAATAGATGGGATGAGATGCCACTGAGACCACAAGTAACCTTGTAGGTATTCGAAAAATGGGAACTAGATTTTGTGGGACCAATTAACCCTCCAACAAAAAGGTCAAGAGTGAGTTATATTATTACTGCAACAGAGTACTTAACAAGATGGGAAGAAGCAACACTAGTAAAAGATTACAGTGCAAATACAACAACACACTTCTTGTTTGAGAAATCGATCACTCGATTTGGATGCCCAAGGATTTTGATGAGTGACCAAGGCACTCACTTTATTAACAACATTATTAAGGCGATGACTGAGGAGTTTGAAGTTTATCATCAAAAGTGTACACCATATCATCCTCAAGCAAATGGAATAGTGGAATCCTTTAATAAGATCATCGAAAATGCATTGACAAAGATATGAAATGTTAATATGGATGATTGGTACTTGAAGATACCAGCAGTGATGTGGGCATACATGACCACATGCAAAAAATTGACAGGGCAGACACCATTCAGATTGGTGTATGGACAAGAAGCAGTCATGCCATTAGATTTTTTGGTACCAAGTCTGCGTGTAGCAAAAATTACAAACATGACAGAGTGAGGCACAGTACAAGAAAGGCTATGTCAGCTGATGATCATGGAAGAAGATAGGACTCTAGCAGGGTTTCAACAAGAAGTATAGAAAGCAAGGGACAAATCTTGGCATGATAGACATATCAAGAGGAAAAATTTCAAGGAGGGAGACCTAGTCTTGGTGTACGACAATAAATCTCTTCAACACCCAAGAAAACTCAGAATGCATTGGTTGGGACCATATGAAGTAAAGACTGTCACAGATGGAGGAGCTATACAATTGAAGGATTTAGGAGGAACAAAACTCAGAGGAATGATCAATGGGAGTCGACTGAAGATGTATAGGGACAAACGACCTCTTAGCACTTAAAAAAAAGACAGTAACCAATAGAGGGGTTACCGTGCTAGACATCAAAAGACAGTAACCAGTGAAAGGAGACATAGCGCAATGAAAAGGAAACGTCCACACACACTAGCCAAACAACATCACGTGCACTTAGAAATGTTAGCGAGCCGAAGAAAGGACCAATGGTCAGAAAAAGGTGGAAATGGCGGTTACGAAAAATAGGCACCAACTGATGACATCTATCAAAATTGAATGACAAGAATGAATGATGAGACGTCACATTAATCGTGCTAACTGGCGATGTCAAGGGAATTCAATGGCAGGTACGTGAGAAGCGCCAGTTCATTCAAAACATAGCTTGGGTAAATTCTCTGAGAAGTTTCACACAATTTCTATATAAGGAAAGCACGAGGGTAATAGAAGGGTTATTGTGAAATCAAGTAAAGCACATAGCAACAAAGTATACAGAGAAAAGAGCGAGCTTGCATGAGTTACATAATGAACTAAGCTTGACGAAGACCATTTTAACCACCATGGCACCACCCAATCTAGGAGCGTCGAGCCAGGCCTGCAGACGACCTCAAAGAAACCTTAGAGAACCTCAAAAGCCATAGGGAAGAAAACAAGAACCACCACAGAATACTGAATTCGTTAACTTGGATGAAATCCCTTCACCCAATATGGAACCAGGGAGCCCCACACCCGTGGTGGAGGAAACCCAACAAACAACCGCAGTGGGCATGTATATCGATATAATGGAAGTGGGACAGAGCCAACAGGCCAAGGATGCAGGCAATCCTTCACGCCCTAAAAAACTCGAACAAGCCCCAAGGGTTAATGGGATGGTCCCAAACTAGACATAAGAGACGACGCCATAAAGGTCACACACAGTAGCGCTGGAGTAACAACAGGAGGGCATAGTAGAAGATGTCATCGACCAGCTAGAGACATATATAGAGGAGAGAACAATGGAGGCTGGATCCTCGAGTCAACCACCACAACAGAAGGGAAAGTAGCTAGTAGCAATATCACCGTGCAGGCAGGATGTAACAACCATAGTCTTACCATGCATTCCATAAGGGGTGTGTATTGCGGCTAACTTGTTAGGCTGCGTGGAAAAAATACGGTACTCGGATCATGATGTGACCGACATGGACAAGTTTCCTGAGTTTGCAAATAAATTTTACCTGGATACCATGGGTATAGGACCCTTCGACGAGCCAATTGTCTAACCAAAATAGTGGGCAACCGAACTGGCCAATGCCAGGATTCTAAACATGTTGGATATCCCACACTTTGGAAGGGGTTGTGATGTAAATAACTGCGTCAAGCAACTAATGGTAGTTACTCATGGAGGATAACCATGGGTGGAGGAGCCTATCTTGATAGACGTAGAACTCATTGCGTTTATTATAGGGCTGTCATCTCGGGGGGAGAGCCCCGCATAGTTCCTCGATGACAAGACAAAGGAGAAGGCGTTTTCCGAGGAAATGAAGAAGACGTATGGAAAATAAAGAGGGTCGTGCATAATCATCAGTAAGCGCATCAGTGACGCAACAACAAGGCTGGCCACCAAACTCATGGTGTGCAAGTTGCTCAGGAAGTGCCACAAGGAGGAATTCCCTACCGGGGTCGTCACAGCTGGAACACAGCATGAGGAGGGCACTATACTTAGCTGGGCCCTGTACTTGTTAAATATGTTCCTTGAAGATTGCAAGGATGCACAAGACTCGGGGACAAAGTTCCACTACTCCTGGCTACTCATCCTGATCGCCTTGGTTAGATGGAGGGAGCCTATATATATATAATTTTGTGAGAGATCCACTTGTTTCCGTGCAATGCAATACCTATCATTGGGGAGCACTTCAAACCCCAAAAACAAAAGTGAAAATGTAGGCATGTTCACAATTTATTACAACAACCTACAATAAAGCATTGCCAACACCTAGCGGATTACGCCAAAAGTGGTCGTGCAATATCGGGGCATATCCAACTTTAAAGTGACAAGGCATATGGTATGGATCCAAGCATGAAAGGATCCCAAGAAGGAATGGATACAACTGCAATATTGCATCAAAGAAGAGGACTTAGAGATGGCCATCAAGGATTGACAAGATGACTGGAGAGTTCCAACTCTGGTTCAAGAGATGTCCACGGATAAGGAGGTTGATGCAGGGCAAGAACGAACACTTGTAGGAGACAAAACAATGCCCAAGAAGCCAAATCCAGGTCAGAAGCTGACACAATAGAAGAAAGGGGGTGCGCTAAACAAAGGTACCCAGGCAGGAAAAAAGGACACCACCCAGGCGCTGCAGGAACAAGAAAAAGAGACTGAGACAACACAAGGGACCACATCAAGTGCTACCTAATAGGAACAAGGCCATACCAAGAGGCTGATCATACACACTGGGGGTGTGTGAAAGAAGTCTAAGGTGCACAAAACTCCACTGGAATATACAATCACCGAGGATGATGTAGACCTCGTGGCTGAAAAAGTCCATGACCGTGAAGTTGAGGACTTTGAGTATGCCCAACACTAAAGGGATCGAATCTAGGACAAGCTGACTAACATGAGGCAGCTCCTAGAGTAGATCATAGAAACATAGAGGGCGGGCAGAGGAATATAGTCAGTCTTCACAACATCACAAGTAGGAGCCAAGGATGTGCTGAGAAAATAGGATATGATCTAAACGATAGCACATGCGAGCTCGACTTTTCATGTTACACCTAGCATGTTGTGCATGGATGAAATTGTAGGCCACACACCGTGGAAAGATATGGCACAAATACAATTGGTAATGGGGAAGATACCAACCAAGGCATTATATAAAATACAAATTAGCGTCACATAGGAGGTATAGTCACGTGCATGCACAGACGCAACAGAACTGAAGCACACAAAGGATAACAAAGAAGAGTTGGAGTTGGTGCTTGAGGAGGTCAAGCTCGAGAAAAAAGATGAGAAAGATCGCACGGATAGGCTCAAGCAAGGATTGGCTGTATCCTATGACAAAATTCCAAAGAGCGCGCAAATGGTAGAGCCCATGACGACACAAAAATTGATCAGATTGTGCAAACAATCGATCAATACAGGTAGGAGATCGAGAACCTCCAGGAACAACTCATCCCTACCACTCCCCTGAAGGTTAAGGAACAAAGGAAGTAGGAAGTAGCAGGCAAGATGGAGGAAATGGAACGACAAGTCAGCGCAACTATCGACTTGTTTTATAGAGCATCACAACTATGGAAAAAGCTGGAGGAGGATCAACATGTCCAACAATGGGACCAAGAGAAGGAAATGATAAGCATAACTATCCAAGACCTCAAGTAGAGGTAGAAGACAATGAATATCACTAAGCACCTCAAAGGAGTACAAGATATGAAGAAGCTGCAAGCATAACTCATAGCCACGCAAAAACAGAAGAAGGATCAACAAGCTCAAATGGAACCTCTCCAAGAGCTATCAGTGGAGGTCATTGTGCAGACAGAAGAGGCAAAGAAGAGCATGGCACAAATTCAGGTAGAGTGCGCATAGATGATCAACGAGGATATTACAATGCAATTATTGGATGCACTAAGAGAAAAGACCGTGTAGGGTCAAACACAAGCAAGAGAACTCACAAAGAAGTTCCAGACTTTCATAGGAGCTGTTGAAGAAGTGCACAAAGTTTAGGTGGCTCAGGATGAGCCACATGTCAGTGTTGGGGGCATGTTGGATGGAGACCTAGTCAAGAGGAAATACTATTTTTGGGAAGAGAAGCATGAAAGGAGGAAAGGACAGCTGGAAGGGAAAGTAGCATGTGTGAGGGAAGCAGGCGAGGCGTGCATGCAAGGAAGACCTAACGATGCTAGGGTTAGGGATTTTGCAATGTATTGTAATGAATGATGAACCAATAAATAAATAGGTAGTACTTAGAGGAAGAAAGGGACAGAGCAAGCGAGAGAGAGAAGAAATAGAGGATGAGAGTAGAGAACGGATGGCAGAGAGTGGTAAGAATTGTACTACTCAATAAGCTGGTGAGCTAGAAAAGTAGGGAGAAACTCGATCCTGAGGGTTAGATCACAGGCTGAGGAGCCTGGTGTGATCTAGTTAGCCTCACAAGGATCGAGGATCATGTTGAAGAGAGTAAGATATAAGATTGTAAACACGCGTGGCATGACATATTACTTAACCATAATAAAGAGCTTGAGAGCCAGATCTTTGTGGACGTAGCCCAGAAGGGGGTGAACCATGGTAATGCCTGTGTTTTGTGGATGAATGTATGTGTCTTTATTACTGTTAAGTGGTGAATGTTAGATGAATGAATTAACTAGTTAACTCTAGTATTTCAAATGCATGAATAAAATGACTGCTATAATCATATGTTAAAATGAATAAATAAAGATTACAAGATACAACTGTAGATCTCCACTCATTCCCAGGTTACAAACACCTGAGTATTGCAGCCACCCATAGAGCTATCTCAAGTGAGATTGCGCAGTACACCATATGTGTTGTGTTTCCTTATGGTCTACCACAGGGGCCGATAGTTTTAGAGGGATTTTGTTGAGATCTTATCAAATCTGAACCGGGGTCAATATATGACAGTAAGGTAGGATCATGATAACTGATAAAGAATCCTAAGTAGAAGAGTATAAAACCAACATAGAGTATCTCATTAAGTGGAGGAAACTACCTGCTGAAGATTCACTTGGGAATATGAGTCTTTTATACAGAAGCATCCAGAATTACTCAAGCGTTGCGGACAACACTTGTCTAAAGGGGAGGGGTATGTTAAGCCCTAAATAGTGGCATATTACCCCTTAATTGGGGCATATTACATTAATAATGTTATTTTATTTATGTCAGCTTGGTTCCATTAGTTGTAATTGTACCTCCTAGTCTCGTATATATACCAAGGATACCTTTTTCATTTGGAATCATCTTGTATTTGGAAATTTATGTGGTGTATAAGGAGGTTTCCCCTTGGAAGAGACTTATTATTTGAAATTCTCTCTTTGTCAAGGCGCTGAGTACTTATTCTGAGGTTTTTTTATGCTATTTTGATATTTGGTTCTTAACACTTCAACATATACTCACAACCCATACTTGACCCAATGTCTATCAACTCATCGATTGGGTCTTCTTTGTATGTTAGCACCTATCAGAAAACATCCATGTACAAGTGTAACTTAATTATTTAAATATAAATATCACAAAAAACATGAAATATTAAGTAAGGCCAAAAATGTAAGTACACAAATTTTGTGATCAACTCTTTTATTCCTCGTCATCCCGTCTTATGTGCTGAATGGGCTATGATTTCTTTTATTTTCTACAACAAAACAATTGAAAATTAGTATTTCATGTGATAATTAAATTCGATGTACATAAAAGGATAACTGAAGTATTACATACCTCTGATGCACATTGTTGTTGGGATGTCTCGTCCCGTGATGCAATTATGCTCATTCCTTTTACCGTACCTTTGTACACTTTTTTGGACATCCCTACCTACATGTACTGGTTTTCCCTTGTTTGTCCCTTGGAATTTTCATAATCTTCCTAAAAAAATGAAAAAGAACAATAATTTGTTTTTTAAAATCGACATGAAATTAAATATAGAAAAAAATTAATTTGGTAATTTTTGGAACATATTATAGAAAACATGTTTAATAATAATCCCTTTTAAATGATTCTTTTTTGTTATTGTAAGTTTTTTCTATTGCAAGTCTAATGAGTCTCATTGAACATTGCTTTGGAAATGTTTCATGTAGTTTATGTATAACCTGATTCTTGGAGTCTTTGGGTTGATTTTTGTATTGTAAGTGAAAAATATGTCTGTATGTTCTTTCCACTGTATCCCTCAAAGTTCTATAAAACAATTTACCCTTCTCGTTAACTTGTAGCACCACTCCATATGAACTGAGGACCAAGTCATCATCATTCACATCATTCATAATTTGTGTCTTCTTAGGATGACATTCCATTCCCTCACTATCAGTGCCTACACAACATTCAAAAAATGTGAAATCGAGTGTTTAAAACATCTTAGCGATTAAAATAAAGAAACTCATTTTTAGTAAAAAGCCAAAGAAAAACTTCATGTCAATTACCTTTTGATCCACCTAATTCCTCTCTTTGCAACATTTCCATAAATCTTTTATGCTCTTTTGCACTCAGATTATGAACAATCTTATTAAGTTTCTCTCTGCACGACACACCTTAATCAATACACATCATTAGTTTAAACCTACAGATAATTCAAATATATTATTTTTTTAATAAAACTTAAAGAACTTGCCTTGTTCTCATGTTGGTATGAGCTACCATTGCACTCAGTACAAGAAGTTGTTTTTCTTGAACTTCTATCGACCATTTCTATACAAAAAAAGACATGCATAATTAGATATTAAAAATACATTTTTTTTTTACAAAATAAGATTTCGGTGCGTATAATAAAATAGTATGAACCAATGTGTTAATCATATGTATACACATCGGTGTATGATAATCGTTCTCTTACGGAATTGAAAATGTTTTGTTTACAAATTGTTATATTCACGCGATGCTCTATAAATTGATAGAAGCATCGATGCCTAATTACTGTTTATTGTGCACAACGAAGTCGTGAACACATTTCAAAAATGAGGCTCTGGATATTAAAAACAATGTTATTTTCATTTTTAACTAAGTGGTGTTATTGACAGGAACATGTGCACCGATGCGTTATCCCTTTAATTCGTGCACTATGAACCACAAAAGCATTTTTTTAAAAGAAAACTGACAGTGATTGGGTTTGGGATCCAATGAAATGAGTGGTCCCATTGCAAAGAATACCAAATGCACCATATATAAATAAAGAAACCCGATAAAAATATATTGCTTAAAAAAACAATTATCATTGTGAAATATAGAGAGGGAAAGAAAGAGAAACAATAAGGACACTAGGGCTTCCAATACCGAAGGAAACTATGAAACCCTTTTATTTTTTTGAGAATGCACTAAAAATTGCTTGAATCAAATGGGGGAAAGATTTAGATGATCAATAGAATGAAATCATATACCTGAAATTTCTCCTCTGCAGATTTGTATGTGACCTACGACGATCCCTTTCAAATTTTACCCTTCAAAAAAATCTACCCACTCCAAAGTATTTGTTGGTAAATATCCCCTCTAAATTTTGGCAAAATAATGAAATAATGAAACAATGAATAGGGTTTTCAATTATAAACACATGCATTTAAAAAAAATGAAATTCGTGCTCATATTTTATTGTATATTTCCACACATTGATGATAAACAAGCACAATGTTTTTTTGTAACTTATGTTTTTAGTGCGCTATACAGTTTATAGTGCACCAATGCGATTTTTACAGAAAAACACACTGACAAACAATTTGATTCAAAAAATACAAATGCAAACATCTGTATTTAAATTTTGTGGAGGTTTTGTTTTGCGAAGGAAATAATGGATGTAGTATACCTAGGGAGGTACCCAATGGGAATGTGGTTATGTATTATTAGTGGAAGTGATTTAATATATGAGAATGTGGTTTAACAAGTGGTCACTCTTTGTTGCCTATCATAATTTAGTGCACCGATGTGTTTTGTATATACAAATGCACTGGGGCATCAAAATATAATTAGCTGCATCGTTAACTTTATTTTTGGTGGAATCGACAACTAGGTCGGGATTGTACTTGCATGACATGTGGTTGATTCTGAATGCCACCACTATAAATTCCAGGTGCACTGCAACACACCCCAAACATGGTACATGGGTAAGTCAAGGTTTCTACAAGGTGACCTCACGTAAAGGAGTTCATTAACAATGCACTTGTTGGACTTGTGGGCTGACCCGAGTTCTACCTTAGTTCTCCAACAAAACCCTTATCACCATCGACCCTTCTGGTAAACCATAAGGCTACACCGCGCACAGAGTGCACAACACAGTCTCACCCAAGATGGTTTATGGGGGACTGCAGGATGAAGATGTCTACAATCATGGAAGGGATTGGGGGATGTTATTTATTACTTCTTCTTGTTTCTACTTGACCATGCATTCTGTTATGCTATTCATTAGATTCATTCATCTATTCCTTCATTTATTTGCATATTTAATCTAGTGTGCACTGTAATTAAATCATTCATTCATCTAAATAACCATCCAATGATAAATGCAGAAGTAACACATCAAAACACATTACACACATGGTTTTACCGTGGTTCACCCCCCTTAGGGCTAAGTCCACAAAGATCTTCTGCTTCTTTATTCTTATTCATCAAAAAAGGGTGTTGCGTTCATTACATCATAATAGTGAGTAGTGAGGCGAACCGGGATCACACCCAACTCCATAGCTTGCGACTTGACCCTCAACTACTTCAACCTCATCCGAGCTCTACAACTCTCAAAATAGGCTCCAAATTACAAAAACTCCAAAAAGGTTCTCCAAAACAAACAAGGTACTACTGTCGATCAATATATGCCTATCCTTATTATTGATGATCCTGTAATCTCCCTTATACCATTTATTTGTAGTAAAAAAGTGGGTTAGAAACCCTTACAATCCATCCCAAAACCCTAACCCTAACTAGGCTAGGTTTGTCCACTTTTGCGCCAGATTTCCACAAATCCTGCCGCACACATTGCTTTTCCTCAAAATGTGGCACATTATTTTGCCTTGCTTGCTGCATTGTTCTCCAAAATTTCCTCCTCCAACAGGTCCCCAACACTAGCATGTGGCTCGTCCCGAGCCACGTTAGCCTCAATGCACCTTCTGCAACGCTGCCTCCAGTGCATGAAGCTTTTGTGCTAATTCTGACACTTTTTATTTGGCCTCTACACTCTTCCCTGCTAATGTCTCCAAACCCTATGCTGTAATGTGCTCTCCTAACACTTCTCTGCTCTCTGTGAGCACCTATTCCCATTTCCCCATTTCTGTTTAGATCTTTTCAATCATCCCTTTTGCTTGTTGTTGGAATGGCTCCAATGGAGCCTGCCTTGCTTGCTTCTACTCCTGCAGAGTCTTTACTTCATCCTGTTAGTTCTTTAGTTCCCACACTTCCTTCATTATAAGGGAGATGTCCATGGTTTTATGTCTTTTCTTCAAGTCCTAAACTGCCACGTTCAATATTTCCTCCTTCTGCTCCAATTGTTGCATATTTTCATCTTTTTCTAGGCTTGTCCACATCTGTGCAATCCTGTTATATAGTTCTACCACTTCTTTCACCTCCTATGCTATACTCTCTACGTGCTTAGTAGCCACTTGTTCCCTCTTCTCTCGCACCTCTGGAGGTGTGCTCAGAGTTAACTTATATGTTAGATCTGCTATTTCTTGCTTGTATCTCTCCATGGTTTGTACAATTTGTTGGATATTCACCTCTGTTGTAACCTCCTGTGCCTGCGTGCAGTCAAGTATACTCCTGTATACCTCTGTGAGATTCTTTTCCAAATTGTCAGTGCACTTCTTCTCTTCCTCCTTTTCCAACATGATTTTCTCACATGTTACTTGCCGAATCTTCTTCACCTCACGGTCGATTGCTAGGTTGGTGGCATCCGCCCTAGCTCTAGATTGCACTTGTTGCATTATACTTGATTGCAGCCCATATAGCTCCTTCATGGGTATTTTTTCCATGACCAAATCCATATGCTCCACATCCTTTACTAGTCTCTGCGCTGTCTTTTCATCCATCTCCAACATGTATTTTGTGACAATGAATCTATCACTACTCTCTACTACTGTCTTCATGCTGTCTTCCTGTGCCTTCTGCACTAAAGTTTCTTTTTCTTTATTTGTTTGCTGCGCTACTGGGTGATGCATTGTATGTATTTGTAGCCTCTGTAAGATGTCATGAACTTCAACCAAATTTTCCATGATCTCCTCCCTTTGCACCTCTTCTGCGCATACTACATCTTCTCCTCTGTCTTGGACTTTGTCTGCCACTAACTCAACATCATCCTCTGTGATCGTGATCATTGGAGGATTTTTATGATACTTCATTTTTTTTCTAATTTTGGCCTCCTGTGTTCCTATTCTTTTCTTAGTTGGAGTTGATGTATGCGCCTCAGTTTTCATCTTCGCTGTCTCCCCCTCTTTTTCTTCTTGCAAACAAGAACTATCCTTCTCACCATCTCCTTTGACCTCTGTCCTTGATACTGTCTCTTTCTTCCTGGGATTTTTGCTGGCTACGCTGCTTCCTAAAGCTTGGTCATGCTCTGTAGTCTTTCTAGTGTTTTCAGCTTGACTGCTTTCCTTTTTCGATGTTCCTGCCATTGCTGTCTCCTTCTGTTTAATTCCCTTCTTTTGTGTTGCTGACACTTTCCATTGTGTGGGCCAGTCTTTTACAATCTAGTCTTTTACAATCTCATTTCCAACCACTTCTTCTTTGGGTCCCTTGTGGCCTGGATCCATAACTGATGTCTTGATTCTTTAAAATTTGCAATGCCTTCATTCTCTTGCACCACTTCAACTGGGATCCTCCATACATTTGTTGTATTTTATTGAATATCCTCTAAGAACATGGAGAATACCATGCTATTATCCTGCTGGTTCTTGGGGTCCTTTGCTTGCCACAATGTTTCGTAGCGTGTTGCATAACACTTTCCCTTCCTATCTAGGAAAGAAGAAAACTTGGGCTCCTTCCATCCCACCAATGCGATCATAATTAGAAACCGGGAGTAATTGAATTCCATTCCATTATCCTATGCATCATGACAGTCTACCAAGAATTGGGTCAACATATATTGTGCCTAGTTGAAAACTACAACCTTTGCGCACTGTGCAACTACTGCTATCACTCTTGCTGGGGATTCCTCCTTTCTGCACTTTCTCAATGATTTGCAGGCGATCAATTTTGTGGAAAACCTTCTTTCCTGATATTTAATGTCCTTGATGATGAGTCCTCGGGTTCCCCCATTTGTCCCAAATTGGGTTTTCACTTCCTCTGCGATCTCTTTATCCCTATATTTATTGTCTAGGTAGTCCTCTGGATTTACTCCACTCATAGGCAATCCTATGATATTTTCTATGAGATTTACGTCGATAGGGACTCACATATCCATCCACAAGATTCTTCAATGTACCCTAGCCAATAACTGTTTCATGCACAGTCCCACATTTTTATCGCACCCAAAATGCGGTATATCCAACAGATTCATCATGCTTGAATTATAAAGACCTGTGACCCACTGCGCAGGCTCTAGAATAGGTTTCCTTGGGGGTCCTACCTCCCCCCATGTCCTCCAAGTATGCTTCTTGCATGAAGTCTGGAAAATTTGTTGTATCAGTGATATCATGTTCTGCATACTTGAGCTTTGGCACCTTCCCGAACATGTCTTCCACTGTGACTACAACGTCTAGAACATGGGGTAATGTAATGTCCACTGCACTAGGTGCTTTCCTCTTTTGACCCACGGCTAGGGTTTCCTCTCTGGATTCATCTTTAGGTTCATCTTCTTCCTCTCCCTCCATTTCCTGCCGGCCCTCAACTTCTTCTCCAAGTTTCTGTTTGTCCTTTTCTGTGGGTTTTTCGAAACTAAGGTTCACGCTGCCATTAGGGTTTTCTGTGCTTGGACCTGCTTGCATCTGTTCCACTGTTGATTGTTCTTCCTCTACTCTAGTGAGATTGATTGATTTAGTCTCATATGTATCTACATCCTCTAGCTCTACAAATTTCTCTGGTTCTGCCATTTGTTTTGTCTTCCTGCCAGACTGTTGGGTTACTCGCCCAATTCTGTTGGGAGTGCTAAATTTCGGGGGTGTTGAGGAAAAGATACAAAATGATCTTACTCAAGCATTTTCAGATTCTTCTTGGCTAAAAAAAAATAGACGGGAATCCCAAACTATGTTTATAGACAACAAAATTATCATCCTAACTCACAAGTATTAATTACCAGTGCTTAGGCTAGTCTTTTATCAATAAAAAAGCTTGCTGGAAATTTACTTTTTATGTAATTTTTTGAATATAACAGTTGCTGAAATAAATGTAAAGACAGAAGTAAAGACACCAAGATGATAATCAAGATAGATGAGACATAAAACAATCCTTTATTTTATTCCAATTCACCAAAGAGTCATTTTCTTTACAAAATCACATACAAAATTTTTGGACCAAAGTCAAACTTAGACATCCCCGATGGAACATACAAAAGGACCTCCGACAGAAAACCAAAAATGAACTCTTAAAGCTGGAATAGCTCGCCAAAGATTGCTTCCCACTCGACTCTGCACAATAGCCTTTTTCAGTCATGAAAACTAATTCAAAAACAAAGAAGTCTACACAAACTATCAAAGATAGATCAACACCTCTAAAAAACAAGTGTCTGAATGATGTAATTCAACCCTGAATATTGTTGTCTACAATAAGACCCTGCTATCATAAAAGAGAATTAGGCTTGTGATGAATAAATGAATGAATGAAAACTGAACTATCACAGCATAAACTCAAAGAGCAAACCTTAGTATGCTTATGCTTATGTCCTCCTCTTGTTTCTCCCTTTCCTTTTGGTTTTAAACAAATTAGAATTGGTTGAAGTAGATGAACCAACTCATTAGTTAAGTTAATTAAAAGACTCAACCAAATTTAGTTAGGGGGAAAAGTAACAATCATAATAAGGGTTATAAATAAATAATAACTACTAGGTGGGACCCCTTGTGACTCCCTTTAGCTCATAGCATGACTACTTAGTTAAGCAAAACACACCTCCTTGTGACTCCCATCCACATATTCACATTTGACAATTTATCTCATGATATTTGAAATTATTCTCAAAAAATATTACTCATATATCCAAAAATAAAACATGATGTCCAAAGATTCCTAAAGTCAACTGTCATCAACAATAGATAAAATAAAACTCAAAAGCCATATTTCCTGGTTTGTGAGGCAATCTTTCGCTTGTTGATGCTATCATATTTTAGTCCTTCTGAACTTGTCTTAGGCTGTGTAGAATCTTTAAGCCTCATCTTGCTGATCATATGAGAGAAATCGTCCTTCCAATGCAAGTGGGAGGACACAGATTTACCAGAATTATCTGAAGATGTGGAAGGGGTAGTTGCGACCTTCTCTTTGACAGAGGCGTAGTAGGCCTATGTTTTCATCCCTTTATTTGAATAGCTCATCCCTGTATGCACGATTGATTAGCAAATAATCTTTTAAATAACCATACATGATAACTCTTTAGAAAATATGAAATAGATTTTGGCTCAGTAATGTATGAGACTCATGCAATCCAATCCATACAATTTGTTTAACTGTCTATCAATGAGCAGGGGATGAACAAAGGGTCCTGGGATATGTGAGGGGTTTGTATTGAGCGAAACATGATGAGATGAGGGGGACAAAAAAAACAGGGTTACTGCTCAAGGACAACAAACAATCAACTGTAATGCAAACCCAAAACACCACTATAATCCAACCAAGACATTGCTACTTCCAACTTCCTCGACACAGATTTTTTCTTGATTGTAATCAATTTTAGAACAGGGAGTGAAAAATGAATGTGGGAAGGCGATGGGGTTGTAATTAGAGAAAAGTGAAATAAAGGCGGGGGAAAAGAGCGGGCACTGTTCATAAAATTAATTAAGTAATCCATAAAACCATTATGTTAAAGGAAATGCACCAACCAAATAACCCATGTGACCTAAAAATAAACAACTGCTGTGTATAAGTCAAACAACTCTGTGCACTAACTTGCTCACTGTTCATAATCAAATATTTAACACAATGATCAAACAAAACAACATGCATTCCAAAACAACTTGTAGGGGAGCTCTATTCCTTCCATTTATCTAATTAACACCTTATAACAACTATGAAATGTATAATAGTTGTTATCACTGAAATTTTGTCCGCAAATGGTTATAAGAATCTAGCATCTCCAAACACCTATTAGTTCATTCATGGCCCAAAAATGCATTTCCAAAGGGCACAAACTATACAACTGGTTATAAAATCAACATGCGCTCAGAATATAAAGGAAGCACATGCACATGCGCCAGTCGAAAACACAAGGAAAGCGCACATGCACCCTATGCGCGACTGTGGACGCAAAAAGCCGCGTATACCTCAAAATGGAGCATTAATGATTCTGGTCGGCCTCCCACCCACTTCTGGTTCAGCTCCCATGTCGATTTGACCCCCAAATCCAAGTTGAATCTGAGTGGGGGGTTGGTCAAAGACCTAAAGGTGCCCTAAAGGACCCCTTGTTCACACTAAAGATCAGTTGGATAATGCCTCAAAACTTTGCTATAAAAAGAGGCCATGGGTGCACTATATTTCCAAGAATCTATTTGTATTTTTATTCTGCCTCTATTCTCCTACAAGGAACCTCTTTCCTCATTAGAGCATACAAGCACCATTTCATTGGGCTATTCACATCACCTCTTGAGTGAATGAGCTTTGGATTTATTCACCATTTCCATTTAGTTTGCTATTTGTAAGAAGATCTCTCTCATTGGGGGTTCAAGAGCCCTCCCTTGGAGGAAGAGGGGATCCATAAGTCTCCCTTTCTCTTTGGTGTTTTCCCACTTATACAATCTATCCATTGGTGGCATGAATATTGGTCAATTTATTGGTTAATTTTGGTTCTAATTCCCTTATGCACTTTATTTTAGTTTCTTTAACTGTTGTTAGCTTAGTTGTTTGTTTATTTCTTGTTCTTGATATTTCTAACTCTTGCACTAACTTCTGTTCTGTCCAGCTAACCCAACTGGACTTACAAGTGTCCCTATTTTTCTCATTCATGTGATGAAAATGATACAACAGATTGGCGACTCCACTAAGGATAGGTATCAATTTTCTCCCCATTTGGGTTGTTTGAGCACTTATTTTTTATTTACTTAACTTGCAGGGATCATAACCGGCCCAAGCCTGCTTACAAAAAGCTAAATTTAGAGCTGAGATAGGAGAATTTCATTCGAAATTTTCTTCCTGACTGTGTATCCGAAAGTGCATGGGTTTTTCATCCCACAAGCGCGCGTTCCGAACATGTGTGCCAAGAGCACTTTGTTCCCCAGCGCATTCCGTGCACGTGTGCAAACAGGTCGTTGTTTATCAGCGCATTGGCACCACATGCGCTTCTGTCTACTCTGCGACCCGTGCATCTGTCCAAAAATTCAACCTTGTAAGGATTTTTGTAATGTTCTGAAGGCCCATAGCTTTCTAAATATTGATTCTATGCAATTTTTAATATGCACCACACTTAGATTCCCTCTCCACATGAAGGGTTAGTCAAAATATAGGCACTTAGGGGGTTAAAATCCATATTTATTTTCTTTTTGCTTTCATTTTTCCACATGGATGGCTTGCTTTGATTGTAAAAGTTAAGTTGGAATCATTCAATATCACATATATAAACACTTGCATTGGGACCAAAAATCAAACTTCAATCATAAAGTATGCTCTTCTCTTGCACCATAGAGCAATCTTGAGAATCAGAAAAACGATTGAAGGAAGATTTCATCTCCCTTAAAGAGAAAATATTTAGGAGAGGACAACAACCCCCTTTTGGGACTCCTCTTAGTTTCTTTTCAAAAACATCTTAAACTTGTAAGGGCCCATACATGCCCACATGCTACAATGATGAGATAGTTTTGAAACTACTTTCTTATTTTACATCACTAGGGGAGTTTAAAGATTATTGTAATGGGCCCATACATGCCCACATGTCCATAATCTAGGATAGTATTTTGAAGCTTTCTTAGATTAAATCACATTAGGGAGTTTAAAGGATTGGTAAGGACCCACATGTCCACATGCTAGTTCTCTAGGGACTTTGAAATTCTGCAAGGTTGTACCAATGGCATCTAGTAAGATAGGTAATCAAGACTTATAAGGACCACACGAATTCCACATGCCGCAAGGTGACACCTAACTTATTAAAAATTTTGGCACATTTTATCACTTGCTCACACACAAAGTCACTACTCACTCACGTAGTTTCATCTCGAATTGTGGAGATTGAAGTAAGTTTCCCCCAAAAGGGATTCCGAAATGCCCCACCCTTTTCTTGAAGAAACTATCCACTCCCACTTAATTTGAATGAGATTGGTTCACACCCCCAATCTCACAAACAACCACATCTAATTTTTTTCTAAAAACTCACTAAGTTTTCCTCCACAGGAGGTGCCAAAAAAGATTTTTTAGTCTAGGTAGGATCTCAGGGATAGGCATCCAAATAACTCCCCGTTATTTGGTTCTCACATCTTCAAACATTAGAAGTTGTCAAATAGGTAACTTTAAATCCTCCAAGTCAAGTGTTCCTAACACCATAAGGCAGGGAGATACCCGTGAAGGGTCGAAGGCCGAGGTCTGGTTGTTCTGTGCATCCCCCCTTGAGGCACTCACCTCTTAGACGGGGTCCAACCCGTGACCCATTTCTAAGGCTGAAAATCTAAATGTTGCACTTTGACCGAGGTACCTAGTGACCAAATTTTAGGACATATACCCAGGTGGAAATTGTGGGCTGCAATTGCACCTTGATCGGATTTTGTGTGGCTATTGGGAAATAATGCCATCTCTTTCGGGATATGCACCCTCTACCCCTCATTATAACTAATTGTTTCATCCTTCACTAGTTCCTCTTTCGGTGGCTTCAGACCCCACTGTTGAGTGCTATTGGAAGGTCCAATGTTATTTGAGAGGAAATATGTTATGCCTTTTTAGGACATGAGCATTTGTTTTTTTTGTTCTCCCACGCGGACAAAATTCACCTACCCACATATATGCTTCTTTGTCAAATGATTTATGTATGATACTCTTGTGATTACAAAATGATTGTGAGATATATTGTGAAGGTCAAAGTTATACAAAGTCTCTTGTTCATTTATTAATCTCATCATGATTTTAACACATTCACTTTGCTAGTCGAACATCATAGGGCACCCATAGAATCCCCGTCGTTCCATATGTTTGCTAAATCTCCCTCCTATTCTAGGGGGAGTTCCTAGTCTTTCCAACTCATTGGCTCCACCCTCTCACACCCCTGTAAGTGCTAATGTCTTGGGATCATATTTGCTCAGTTCCACTTTACTTGGGTCCACTTCCCAAGGCCAACCATCCACTTGCTCTCCTTTACAAGGAAGTGGGGGGCAAACTTCTTCCCAAGGGGGAAGTACAACCCCACCCCACCACCCTCAAGGGTCGGGTACACAAACCACTCATGCAATGGATGGAACTAATCCTCCACTGCCACTTCAGATGCCATACTTGGCTTCTCTCAACATACTGGATCTGAGCAAGCTCTGGAATGATCCTATATTGCATGACCCCACATGGCTTGCAATGCCCACCAAACTACCTTCAGACATCCCCAAGTTCAAAGGAAAGGTGGGAGATGACTCTGCCAACCATGTCATGACCTTCCACTTATGGTGCTCTTCAAATATCATCATAGACGACTCCATCTGATTAAGGTTATTCCAACACACACTCACTGGCTCATCAACCAAGTGGTATGTAGATGAAAAATCAGGGTCCCATGTGACTTTTGAATCTTTGGCCAAAGAATTTTTTACCTTATTTCAACTCCCAATACACCATGACAATGGTCTCTAACTACCCTATGAGTTTAAACAAACCTCAGCCACACATATCGCTGACCACATTCATGAATGACATCGATGACGTAGTTTATGCAAAGTAGAAACCACCAAACAACAATGCCTTGATTGGTTTCTCAGGTCACTCATCTCCCTCCTTGCCAAATATGTGGCCTCCACTTTCCCCCAATATGAAGAGGAAGCCATCAAAAAGGCTCAGCAGTATGACCTCATTTATGCGTAGTCAGGATACTTATATACAATACTACATGACGTCCCAAGACCCGTACCATTCGGCCAAGACAAACCTAGGATGTCTCACTCAATGGATGGATTGATTGGTACCACAACACACCACAACCCATACATCCAAACCCCACCCATGTACGGTACACCCCAACATCCACCGATATATGGCGGACCCCCTTACTACCCTCCTTCCCCTTACCAACAACCATACCTAGTTGTACCCCCTCCACCCACGAGTGGACCCGCATCGACACCCATGATGCGTTCGGCTATACAACCAAGTTCTGGTACCCCCTCTACCTCAACTTACACCTTGAGCACTAGTGAACACACCACACCTTCCTATGTACCATACAGATCATTGCCACAAAATAATCTGTACTTTCCATTTCCTGGTTGTCTCCAACCCATGGCTCCACCATAAGGACAACCACACGCCGAGGTTAAATTTTTTCATCCCTCTCCCATTCAACAGTTTCAAAATTTTAAACAACTGAATATGGAAAATATGACCCATCAGTCAAATAATGCCAAAAAGAAAGGAAAAAACCGAAACAATAATAATTCAGGACTAGGAGGAAATAACCCCCAACAAAACCAACCTGCTGGGGGCAACCAGAATCAAGGGAACCAGAACCCCCAAGGGGGAAATCACAACAAATTCCAACGAAAGAATAACAATAACCTCTGGACAAACTTCCCTTGCACCGTTTGCGGTGAATATGGCCATTATACTCACCATTTCCCCCAAATAGCCCACTTTAAATAGATGAAAGAATTCATAAATGAACCATGTCCCCCAACATCGCCTGCCCCTCAGCAAGCCCCACAAAAATACGTGCAACAAACACCCCCAGCGGTGTTACAAAAACCTATTCCACACCAAAGGGTGATGAATACTCAACAGGAAATGCACCCTACCCCACCACAGATGGGACAATATCAAAACCACGACACTCCTGCAGATCACACTATCCTCCTCACTAGCGAAGAAGAAATTCTTCTACAAACGCGTAGTCGTTAATACAAATCACCCCCTGAATCTACTCCCACCACTTTGGAAGTAGTTCCAGTTACAACGGGACTACCTTTGATGATCCCGCGCCCTAACACTGAAACCGCCCTTCGAATTCCTCGCATCCCATTACAACAGAATGTCAAAAACCCTCAGGCTAGGGAAACTCACAATTACACTTTGGTCGATGACTTGGTGCAATTCCCTGCCGCCATGTCAGTATTGGAAGTCCTTCAAACTTGTCCCACTCAAAAAAAGTCATTACTCGCCGCCCTAGGGGCATTCGACCCTACTGATACTAGACTCATCACATTTGATCTAGATTGTGGGGAACCTCGTCTCCCTGCTTTGGTAGCTTTCCAGATACCAATCAAAACTCAGAACATCGCAATTCATCGATGCATCATCTATGAAGGTGCATCCACATGCATCATGTCAAAAATTGTATGGCAGAAATTAGGCTCTCCCGAGATAAAACCATTTGCCATCAATTTGAGATCTTACGATGGATGACCATCCTCTCCTGAAGGGATCTTTCAAAATGTCCCCATGGAACTCGGGGGAAAAACCATCCTTATCAACATTGAAGTTATCGATGCCCCACTCAATTACAATATCTTGTTCGGATGTAGCTACATGTATGCTATGAAGGCAATCGCCTCTTTTGTGTTGCGCATGATGATGTTCCCCCACAACGAAAAGATCATCACCATCGATCAAGTTTCACATTACGAGCCTAACCCTTCTCCAACATCGATAACATCCTACCTTTTGTCTAAACTAATCTAGATGCCTACCCACTCATTGAGATGGCCCCCAGAATTTTCAAAGACCCATCCTTGCTAGGGACATACCACGGAGCACCCCCGCTCATACATCCCTCAGCTCAAGTATGCATCATCTCTTCCAACGAAACTAACACTAGAGATACCATTCCTCCCACTGAGGCTTCTTCACTTCCTGACGTCCCACTAGTTGCAACAATCCTACCTTAGGAATCCCCTGAGAACTCTCCAACACCACTTGTTCCCGATGCCCATCTCCCCCAGGGTCACATCCTGGTTTGGGAGACAGTCCCCCAAGCCATTACTCAAATCCCTTTCTTATACCCCCCACTGGGCGTACAAGATTTCCAGGTAGCCGCAATGTTTACTCTACCTAACATGGTGCTTTCCATCCCGGTTTTGTATCTTCACCCGCCTGAGATGGTTCCTCTTCGCTCCTTTAACGAAGGAGACCTCGTCCTTGCCTATGATATCGCCTACGATACCCTAGACCATGGGGAATTCGAGTTGTTATGGCATGGACCCTACATCGTTTAACAATGCCTCACTAAAGGCACCTACATCCTAGTCTCTCCCGAAGGCCACCCTCTCAAAGAACCCGTCAACAGGTTGTACTTAAAGAAATTTTACGCTTGAAAGTAGTCATTCTACACTAGGCTTTTTCTTTTTTTGTACACATTTTGTAGCGTTTTTAAACTTATTTTTCCTCCATGCCTTATATCTGATCTACCATTCGTGTTATTGACAGATGCTTCCTCCATCATCCTACCACATCGGTTATGCTGACAGAGCTAGCTGGTGGACACAAAATGTCGCTTCAACTGCTTGGGCCCTCTATTCCCCCTCACATGAACTGCTCCACTCCAGCAGCATATGTTTGGGCTCAACAACCAACAACCAAGAAGAATACACAGCCATCATTGGCCTCGTCACCGAGGCCAGTTACCATCGTATTCACCACCTTAGCATCTTACTAGATTCCCAGCTCGTCGTCCTGCAACTCAACAATGTGTACCATGTCCGCGATCCATTCCTCTTCTGCAAATACCTGCAAGTTAGACTTTTATCTTGACATTTTGATTCAATCACATTTACACATATTCCACAAAAATGCAATAAAATAGCAGATAATATGGACAACGTAGTGTTAGATTGACATTTATCACATCAAGATACCATTACACATACATAACCCATCGAAAGTCTGTCACAACATATAGATTAGACATCATTTAA
>ML781184.1:332541-400299 GCA_009831015.1 Picea engelmannii | reverse complement strand
ACAATATGGGTTCACAGGCCTCTATAAATACAAAAAATGAATACATCAAGCACTCATGGTGCTGCTAGAGCACCTCCACCAGGTCCTTTGTCAGGAGGCAGGGCCCCACCAACTGGAGGTCCGCCCGATCCAGGTGGTAGTCGCCCTATCATCGCTACTACTGCTACCACTACTCAACGGATCAGGGTCTACAACTCTGCCTGTCCTCCCACACATTTCTCCAAGACTCCCTCGTCCTTGATCTGAGTCCACATGCCTCAGGAACTCCCTGTAGCACCGCCTCCAATCAATGGTGGAAATCCTGTAGCACTTCGTTAGCCTTTGTCGATGGAGCATGTGAAGGCCCCACACCAGGGTCATCATATCGATGCCTCCTACCAGCTATATCAGCATCCACTGGCCTCGCACCAGCCTCATCCCTCCGACGTCTCTCGCTTACTCGTGGATCCCCCGCGATAGTCTCTCCAGTGCCTAGCAAGCCAATGCTCTAACCAACTCCATCTCTCTGCCTCGTGGCCCCACATTTGCACACACAACAAACAAGAGCTAGCATCAACATCCATCCATACATAAAACATATGCTACACTAATCAAACCATCAAATACATCAACATACCTCTGTGGTCCCAAACCTTTCCAGGAGGTAAGACCATATCATGATCTCAACGATAGTCCATCCCGCCATACGAGTGTCGTAGGATGATCTGTGGCATCTGACACCACACACATGCTAGCTTGACTGTAAAGTAATGGCCACCCTCCCCACCCCCATGACAAACCAAGATTGCTGCCCATCACATCAATCGTGGCTCTCACGCACCAGGCATGCCCAACAAAACTCTCGGGAACAACATGAGCACCCTCTCCAAAAACCAGGCCACCAAGATAGACCCAAAGGAAAAATCACTGGAGTCGGCATCTCGACACCGATTAAGATGCCCTATCATCTTGGTGTGTAGCATCAAGCCCCAGGAAAAATGCTCTCCACCCAGGGCCCTCTACATGATCCTCAGCTGACCACCACTGATCCACTGAGTAGTGAGGGATCCATAGACCCTCACAATGATCGCTGCAATGCAACGATTCACAAGGGCATCCATTGCCCCAATCCTCACCACTGAGCTTGAAATAAAGTCCTCCCCAGAACAATACGTCCATGCTAGGTCAACCAACTGTCCATCCCCTCGCAACATGGGATCATCGGGTAGAGGGCTTCCGTGAAAAGGGAGCCCAATCAATAAATACACATCCTCTGTCGCAGAGAACGCGAGATGCTCTCCCTGCACAATGAAGCATTGCAAATCAATGCTCCACATAGATATCAAAAACTGTAGTAGGTACTCCTATGCCCGCAAGAGTGAGCAGTCAAAGAACTTTAGCAACCCACAAGCTGCCAAAGGTCCCCGCACACCTGGCTCCTCATGTATCACCGCCTCTCTAAGGAATTCCCAATCTCTCTCCCTCCAATGGACCGAAATCCTCAACTGGTCACTTGCATCCACATACACAATACTTGATCAGACATCACAACCCATAAAAACACCCAAAATCTCAAAAAAGACAAGTTTTTTTACCCTCCCCAACGTTGCCTCATGTGCGTGGTTGTTTTCCCCACATGCGTGCACATGTGTGTGCCTATTCTTCCCATAGATGCGCATCAATTCGTGCCTGACGAAGACACATGGGTGCATTTATGCACCCTTGTCACACACAGACGAGAATTCATGCGCACCTGTTCACTACACAGTTGCACACACATGCACAATTGTCATAGAAATAGCCGCGCATAAGTGCACAACTGTGCTTCGAATAGGCATGCTTCCAATGCACGCTTGTTTTCCCCATTCGGGTTCCCCCATGTGCGACTGTCCCAATTACAACCACACCAAAGCACGGGAATCCTTTGATCGCCCATGCACTAGGGGGACCACCCTCACAAAATCCCTTCGTACGACCATCCGTACGACCCTGCCCAAAATAGAAATCCTAATTACCATGCAGGAGGATACAACCACTAACCTAGCTCTCGCAAATCTCGAATTGATTGGCTCAAACTCCCAGAATCTCCAAATCTCCTCTAAAAAATCTCGTCAAACCAGTATAGTTGTGGGCCCTACAACTATATATAGTCCCTTTTGTCAAACTTCCATGCTCAATTACAGGAGCTCTGAGCATCCATTTTCTGATCCATCTTTAGCCATGGGATTAGGATCTTGCCACCTACACAATCACATTCCTCGGGTCACCATCCACCCTCGGCCCCTAGAGTATTTTTCTCACACCACACCCAGGTACACATGCTCATGTTCAAAATTATCAAGTAGCTGTTATATGTCCTTTATCTACAGATATTTTTCATGTCGGGTATTCGGTTTTCATGTGTGCATATACTTGGTCATCACTTATCAACACAACCCCTTTTGGTATATGCTCGACACTGGCATGTAATTATTCCCCCTGAATATCAATTAAATATCCCAGTCACACCCTCTGACATTTTCCTGTAGGATCCTCACACCTAGCTCTACAGTACTATCACCTCCACTGCATTTCAAGTATTGTCACCTGGTAGCATTCTCCCCCACATGAGTTGTCCCATTCATATCCCCCCTTGGCACTTTGACAGTCATGCCACTTTCACTCCCTAGGGATGGGAGTCCCAATAGTCTTACACATTTCCAAGAATCAACCACATACTTCTTATCCTCATTATGCTATCCTTCCCAATGGATTCCCAAGATATCTCATCATGGTTTCACTTTGAATGCACCTCCACAGTATCATTAACCTTCCATTTCATCCACAATCAGTTTGCTCGTTTGCGAATTTCCCTCCATTCATTTACCTCATACAAAAACCCACCCATGGGGCCCCCACCCTCCACCAGTGTTTTCACATAGCTTGCGCCATCACAAGCCAAACCATCTTGCACTGGGGCACCCGGTTCTGTATATGCACACTTATCCCAAGTTATTCTTTATTCATTTGGTAATTGTACAAATCTTTTCTTTCCAACATTTACATAGATTTTTGTTGTCGCCTTTAGTGACCTTCTTTTCCAGCAAAGCAAACTCTGTTGCCCTTGGTTGGGGAATTCCTTACCTTCTACTCTTGTTGACCTTGTCCATAAACCCTGAGTATCCCACCGTCCATGTACCTACGATCTCTGATTTTGTTCACTTTGTCATGCCTTTGGCACAATTTAACCCATGTCTAGTCGTCCCCCTGACGCTAGATTCGGTTTCATGGTTGCTACCACTCACACTTCACATATATCCCCAACCAAGGGAAGTATTGAATCTCACCCCATATTGAATTTTTACATGTTTCTCATCAGTTCCTGATCGCATCCAATGGATTTCATGAAGCCCTTTGCTTCTTGGAGTCGCGTCTCCCTTTCCATCGACATCAACATAGTTTCTAGAAGGGCGACATTATCTTGACTCTCCTTACCTTTACAATGAAGAGTCTCAGATGACATAGAGAGAACCATGATTTCTCTCTACTGTAGTTGACCCCCATAACATTCGACTTCGACACTCTTTCATGTTACGGTGGATCGTACTTTGCGACTATTGCAGTTGTTTTTTTTATATTTTCCGAAGACCTCTGAAATTTGTTGGGCTATCAATGGCCGTGAATCATCGACACTTCTTCCAGGTGTCATCGCCTCTTTTCAGAGTCTTTTCACCATCAGAATTGTCCTCTTCCATTATCAACCCGCCCCATAGGGAGCTACAATAATCTACGTCAACACACCACTTCAGTTACTGTCTTCCACATTTTGAGTTACATGACACGAGCATGGGGCATGCTCGCCTGGTTTGTACAGAGTTTTATTTTTCCACACCTGGCGAAAGGTTTGGGTCCCATAGGTTCCCCTCTCCATCTGATGGGTCGCTCTTGCAATCCCTCTCAACACTCTTTCTTACAATGGTACTCTCAGTAAATAAAACATTGATGTATTTCAGCTATACGTATGCTCCTAACCTCACACATTAGGGGGCATCTGTTAACACTGAAATTTCATCCGCAAATGGTTACAGGAATCCAACATCTCCAAACACCTATTAGTTCATTTAGGGCCCAAAAATGAATTTCTAAAGGGTACAAACTATACAACTGATTATAAAATCAACATGCACTCAGAATATAAAGGAAGCGTGCACACGCGCGCTAGTCAAAAACACAAGGAAAGAGAACATGCGTCCATTGCGCAACTGTGGACACAAAAAGCTGCACATACCTCAGAACGACACATTAATGATTCTGTTCGGCCTCCCACCCACTTTTGGTTCATCTCCCAAGTCGATTTGACCCCCAAATTTGAGCTGAATTTGAGTGGGGGGCTGGTCAAATACCTAAAGGTGCCCTAAAGGGCCCCTTGTTCACACTAAAGACCGGTTGGATAATGCCTCAAAGATTTGCTATAAAAAGAGGCCATGGGTGCACTATATTTCCAAGAATCTATTTGTATTGTTATGTTGCCTCTATTCTCCTGCAAGGAACCTCTTTCCTCATTGGAGCATACAAACACCATTTCATTGGGCTATTCGCATCACCTCTTGAGTGAATGAGCTTTGGATTTCTTCACCATTTCCTTTTAGTTTGTTATTTGTAGGAAGAGCTCTCTCATTGGGGGTTCAATAGCTCTCCCTTGGAGGAAGAGGGGACCCATAAGTATCCCTTTCTCTTTGGTGTTTGCCCACTAATACAATCTATCCATTGGTGGCATGAATATTGGTCAATTGTTTGGTTAATTTTGGTTCTAATTCCCTTATGCACTTTAGTTTAGTTTCTTTAATTGTTGTTAGCTTAGTTGTTTGTTTATTTCTTATGCTTGATATTTCTAACTCTTGCACTAACTTCTGTCCTATCTAGCTAACCCAACTGGACTTGAAAGTGTCCCTCTTTTTCTCATTAAGGTGCCGAAAAGGATACAACAATAGTAACCATTTCCACTCTGTTCATCATCAAAATCAACCATTGCCCACACATTACTTCAATCATCAATACACTCAAAGTCGTGTTTCAAAATTGCAACGAAATTATACTTTCACTGCAATCGTGCCTGTCATTGTTAAAATGCATGACATTCGTTAAACATACTGAGTGGACAGTCGACACCACAATTTATGCTGAAATTGCAAGATCATAACTTTCCATTTAAACACACAGACAACAATTACCAGTTCAACTCACGCTATGCTGGGGAATACACAAAACCATTTGACCAAATGCAAATGTATTTATGTGACCATATGAGTCCAATTTTATTTGACTTTAAACATTCCAAATAATGGGATATCCATTCAATATAATGAGGCATCAACAATAGGGCCGATTTTACAACACAATCGATCAAATTACAACAAGCCATTTCAGAAACCCATGCCCCTTCCCAATTGCACAATCAATTAATAATGATAACATCACAGTGGAAAACCATACCATAACCATCACGACTACAACATTCTCATTTGAAAATTTTAAAACACATAGTCACAATATCATTAACTCAACCTATCATGCCGAGTTATCAATCCAACACAAGGAGATAGCAACAAGATTGCTCAATTCAATCAAACTGTGTAAAAACTTGTACCAATTCTTGATGAAGTAATCAAATAACCATAATGTATATAGTGGGTGGAAATTCCATAAGCACCCTGATTTCAATAATCATTTGGCCACACAGTTACAGTAAACATTGATTCATGTTTAGGAACGCCACTCATACCAATAAATCAAGCACGAAACATCATTGAGCCTTAATCAATTTTAAACAGTGTCAGGTTATACATTCAATAAACACAAAGATGCAACAACTGTGTATTTGATTTAACAATTCATTCTAATTAACCATGCTGGGATTATCTATCCAATAAAACAATCACTGTGACTAGATGCCAAAACCAACACTACTGTCATACAATCAACGGGGCGAACCAATAATCAACACTACACCAACCCATAACAACCAAAAATAAACCCAATAGGCCACAACGGTCCTTTCCATCAACCCTAGGGCTTGAGGAGCCGAGGGTTTGTTCTATGGACCAACACAGGGAGGCTAGAGTCGACTCTTCTCAATGGTGGAAACCTCCGAGATGAATGATGCACACATAAAGAAAACGACAATTCATTTTGTGGACAGGTGACAAATCCTGCGACAGGAGAGGCTATGAATCAGAGGAGTAAAGCTCCAATTCGGCCTGGTAATGATAATTAACATAGGCGGGATATAACTCTCATGGCTCTTCAACCAACCAACTATAATGCTGAGGTGCAAATAGGGCTGAGAAGAAGCAACATAACCCACTGCGTGACCAATAAAACGAATATAACCCAATGCCCAAGTAAATAATGCGCAGTGAGACTAGGCATTTCAAACCCATTAAACCCCATAAAAGTCGAGACCGGGTATGGTGATATAATGCAAGTAGGAAACCAACCATCTAAGACCAAACAAAACCCTCCAACTAAACCAGCAAGGAGGACATAGAGCCCTTATGGCTGCTAACACTCAGGATAACCCAATACACTTTAATTTCAGACATTATCACAGAGAAAGCCACCAACAATTCATTCCAAAATCACAATTTTACACAGTCGCAATACTTAAAGAAAGAACAACCCATACATTCTAGCCAATATCCATTTCATAAACAAAGCAGACTCATGGATGGCCAAAAAAATACATACCTTTAATCCAAGCACTTTAAAAGCGAATTGGCCGAACGGTTCCTCCCTACTTGAAAATCGGAGTATAACCACAACAACAAGGTTGAACAATAGCCTGACTAGGGTGGCGGTCAGCGGAAGGAGTAAGGGTGACATGCAATAAATGCACGTCACCTCCAAACTTAGTTCATTCAATTTCTTAGTATGTGTCAACCACTAATCTTACAAATCATCCAATTGAACCATACATTGAAACCAACAACCCTTAATTGCCAAAAGCGCCACCCACATCTCATATTACCATTTCAACTATACAGTAGTGCATGTTAACTATGTTTCTATATAACTTTAATAAATCGCATGGCCATCATATGTTAGCTAGGATTTACCACGATCCTTTTAATGCATATAGTGTAGTAGGTTAGAACAGAATAATTGCTTCCCTTTGCATTTTTGTTCATATTGCTTAATCTCCTTTTAATTTTCTTTTATTTGTTGTTACTAACATATATATGCTACAGGTGTCATGAGTAATAGATCCAAGAACAGACAGTAATGGTAACCATGAATAACATAGGTCACTGTAACATAAAACTTTGAGCCTGGAGAAGCAAAAGAAACACGTATAATACGCCTGATCCATCATCCAATAAAACAAGATGTCATCAACCATGTAAGCAACGTCAAACAATAGCATAACTTCAAACAAGAACCATACCTGATATCCAATCTACAAGGGGTTCCCACCCACTAGTATTATTTAGCATTATAATAATAGGCTTTAACAACACTTTGCGGGAAAAAAAATTCGTTGCGATTTTCATCGTCAACAGGGGGTGCCATCGAACTATTCATACTCTTAATCGATCGACTTCTCCTTTTCCTTGATCACCTTTTGCTCACTCTTTCAAATGCTTGGGTGCTCAAAATTCACTAAGTGTCAAAATTTCTTGTGCTTTTCCCCTTTTATAGGTCCGATCATTAATGTTCTGACTTATTTTTCACTTTTTTCGGTCATTTGCATAGTGTCCAATTTTCTCATGCGCAGTCTTACAAATTATGTTGCATCAATTGTTGTGCGATGTCATTCCTGAATCACTTATTCCTCTTAATTACTTCTTTTTTCCTCTTTCTTCATTTTTCTGTTTTTAACTTCCTTTTTCTTCTTTCATCTCCTACTATTTACAATATGTACAAGTCTACTTGTGGCACTGCAACTATTGAGAGTTAGTAGGTCGAGTGTCCCTATACAGTTTCAATGGATTACCATTCACCATTCCTTGCACTTCCTTTCCTATTAAGTCTTGCAACTGTACAACACCTCCATTTGTAATAGACTTTATCTGATATGGCCCTAGCCAATGAATTCTGAGCTTCCCTGGGTGTTGCAAATACTTACTGTCATAGAGGAGAACCATATCTCCTTCCTTAAACTTCTTCTTCTTGATATGTATGTCATTCCATGATTTATCCTTTTCATTTTGTACCTCTTGATGGAAACCGACCATGATTATTTCTTCTTCTAATTCCGCCAGTTGAGCTAATCTTTCCTGTGCTGCACCATTTTCTGTCATGTCTGTGATTGCTGCAATGTGTATACTTGGCATTAAATAATCTAAGGGAACTACTACCTCTTGTCCATATACCAATATAAAGGGTGTTTGTCCCATTAATTTCTTGCAGGTAGTTATATAATCCCAAAGTATTGTTGGTACCTTCAAATCTGTATCATCTTTGTTTACATTACAAATCTTTGTTAAGGCATTCTCCAAAATCTTGTTGAAGTCTTCCGCTGTGGCATTTTATTGAGGGTGGTAAGGAGTACTCTTGTGGTGGTATATCTTAAACTTTTCAAGCATTTTTTCAATTGTATTGTTGATGAAGTGGGTTCCTTGATCACTCATTAATATCCTTGGACATCCAAATCTTGTTACTACATTTTCAAATAAAAAGTGTGCTGCAGTCTCTGCGTTGCAATCCTTTACTGGTGTTTCCTTTGCCCATCTGGTTAAGTATTATGTTGCTGTAATAATGTATATAGCTCATGATCTTCTTGCTGGTGGATTAATTGGACCTACAAAATGTATTTCCCATTTATCGAACACTTGTAAAGTAACATGTGGCTTCAGTGGCATCTCATCCCTCTTGGATGGCTTCCCAACTCTTTGAAAAACATCACACTTCTGACAATATTCTTTTGATCCTTATGAACTGTTGGCCACCATAACCCTGCGTGTAATACCTTCTGTCTGGTACCTTTTCCTCTGTAGTGTCCTCCTGCAATTCCTTCATGTGATTTTGCCAAAATAATATGTCTTTCATGCTCCATCACACATCTCCTCAAGATGCTATCTACTCCAAGTTTGTATAAATGACCTGCAATCAACTGATAATATACAACTCTGACCACCAAATTTTTCTTCTGCACAATAATATATTCTCTTGGTGAAAATCATGTACTCAAAAACTCAATAATGTCAGTAAAATATTCATCTGCAATTTGTACTGAAAACAATTGTGCATCTGGGAAGTTGTCTTCCAAGTTACTGGGCTCTTCTCCATTTGTTATCCTGGACAAGAGATTTGGTCCTACATTCAATATTCCAAGATTCACCACAAATTCAAAGTCAAATTCTTGAAATAGTAACAACCATCTACATATCCTTCCCCCCAACACTGGCTTATTAACTAGGTATCTCAGAGCTGAATGATTTGTAAACATTTTAAAGTGTTGTCCCAATAAGTAATGTCTGTATTTCTGCAAAGCATACACCATTGCTAATCCTTCTCTTTCTGTAGTGTTGTAGTTTTTTTATGAATTTGACAACTTCCTGCTTGTAAATGCAATAGAGTGATCGATATCACCTTCTCCTGAATATGTTAATACTTCTCCTAATGCTATTGTAGATGCATCTACATGCACATGAAATTCTTTAGCCCAATTTGGAAATACTAGAATCGATGCAGTAACCATCTTCTCCTTCAAAATATCTAGAATCTTCTAACATTCATCATTCCACTGGTATGTGGTATCCTTCTTCAACAACTTCTCCATTGGCACAAGTGATCAGTGCATATCCCCTGATGAATTTTCTATAGTACCATGTATGGCCTAATGTACTCTTCAACTGGCGCACTGACTTTGGTGGTGGTAAGTGTTACAAGATAATCCCCTTGCAGACAAGTGGATTTCGTCTTGGATACTAGATCCCTATGACCAAGACAAAAAAGTGCTATTATGGACACTAAATTTCCTTTTTTATGAAGCAAAACTATCAAAGAAGAAGAAGGAAGAATAGTAAATACCTTTTTACCAACGTTTGTCCTTGCTCGATCCAGGTTGATCTTGACCTCCAATTTCTTCAGAAGGTCTTGTAATATAATGAGCAACAACAATGATACTTCCTACTCTACCATGATTAGCTTCATAATGGATCTATGAAAGAAACAAGTTCATGAAACGTACACAAACTTTAAAGGAAACATCCCAAGCATAGATTTATATTAATGAGAACAAAGTGGTGCTTACAGCCATGGATGTAGGTGCAACAACTTCACCAAGATCCCTTTGTCCAGACCCTTGCTCAAATAATCCACACACAAAATGCCGATGCTTCAATGATATCTTCCTTATGAGATCATAAGTTAGATGCTACATAATGTCTCCATCCCCCTTTCACCATGAGAACGCCTCCTTATATAGGCTTGGAGAGGCCTAACCTCTTGAGAGATCTTTGGGATAAGTTGAGGATTCTTCTTCTTTAGTTGTGGATCTTCCCTAGGATAGGTTTCAGATCCATTTGAGGACTTTTACAGGTGTTTTTCCACAAGGAAGCTCAGGGAAGATCTGATACAACCTGATCTGAAAATAGACGGCTGAGTTGTTATGCTATGCAAGCACCCTCTACTTCATTAAAATAAAACTTTTCAGGACCTTGTTCAATTTTTTAAAATATGCAAGATAAATTATGTGCCAAGTTTATGCATCTTCAAAATGTTTATGTGTGAGATCTTTGAAAAGTAAAATATGTTGTTTTCATAAAATACAACAACAAACATAACTTGTAGCAAATAATAACTAGCAAACACTCATAACAAGAACATCATGATAAAGGAGTTCACCCCTCTCTGGGCTACATCTCCTTGAGCCTCCATCAATGGAATTGGCTCTTTGGGATTAATTTATCAAAGATTCTTTTATAAGATGCTTGTCAATGCCAATGGAAATTCTGACTATACCATTGGGTTCAGAATACATAAAAACCCCAAAAATGACTAATAGAACTTTGAAAATGGATCATGGCTCATCCGGGCATGACCTCTTCTACATGTGGCCTTGAGCTTCCCTGAGCTTCCTTGTGGAAAAACACCTATAAAAGTCCTCAAATGGATCTAAAACCTATCCCAATGTGTTTAGAGCATAATAATTAGCCAAAAATGACTATTCAGTCACAGAAAACAGACTTTGGCTCATCTGAGCATGACCTCAACCAGTGAGGGCTTCAAGCTCCCTAGAGCTTTCTGAATCTTCAATGGTGAAAAACCTACAAAATAAGTCTTCAAATGACTTTGGAAATAGTTCCAATGGATTCAGAATGTCCAAAAACCCCTAGCTGGGATTTTTCGACACCTCATTTGGCCAAAAAATGAAGAAGATAGGCCTCCTGCCATTTTCCTCCTTCAAGCTTGCTGTCTCTGGTTTGCGAAAATGCACCTCTGTGTGCCCAACCTTGCACATGAAATAAAACTCATGCTAAAACCTAACACCGATGCATAACCGTAAAATGGGTGAAACTGTAGGACTGGTAGGGCGTGCCTAGCCCCTAATCGCCAAGACTGTGGGCATATGGTCCATGTGACCTCGCTCTAGCTCAAAAGAGGGCTAAGTCCAAGCCAATGGTAAAACGCCACATATCGGGCGCATGGTTAAACCGTTTAAACTCCCGTGTGTAAATTCTATGTGGAGAAGGGTCATATGGCAGTGTGTGCGACCGGGGGCTGGGGCTATGCCCCAGCCCGGACGCGCCCCAACTCACATATATTCAAACTTAAATAGTTATAAAACCATATAGTGTTAAGAAACACTATGGTGGCGCATTGGTTGGTGGCCTTTGCAAAGAATTTGCATGCGCGTGGAGGTCACAGGGTCGATTTTGGTGGACTCCATATAAATTTTAAACAACCAAACAAATAACAGGGTGCCACGTGGCAACTCATGTCTAGGCCACGTGGCACCGTACAACCGACCAAAACTGCCATGTGTCCTCAAATGATTCAACCAATCTCTATCACGTCAATTAAAACTTAGCAGCTTGCCAACTTAGCATCATTCCATGTCACCTTCCAACTCAGCGTACGGTCATGACACATAGGATGTATGGACTGTACAGTCAACACTTTTTTTTGCCAGTTTGGCGATTCGAATAGATCACGATATCTCTCTCATCCGAAGTCCGTTTGAACCCAAATGAGTTGCGTTGGGTTCATGACAATGAGGGATACCCACCTGTTCGTTTTGAGGCAATTCTGAGAACTTTGATTTTTGAGCTAAATTTTGACCCCTGGTCCAGATTCTAATCAGAGATTGAGGGGATTCTTCCCTGATTTGTCTCAATAGTCCAAAATTCACTCAAAAAGGGTAGCACTCCCTCAAAGGGGGGCACAGATCATTCCAATGCTCTCCCAAAAGAGGGCACATAGTGCCAACTCTCCCTGACAGTGTATAGGGGAGCGTTGCCTTTCAAAAATGATATTTGAGTGGGTTTCTCAGTGGAAAAATACTTGTACTCTTTGTCAAATGAATTCTCCTCTTCAAAACCATTCTTTTGAGGTGTCTTGTGAGTGATCTTGATAATGTCGTCTGAGACACAACATAGACAAGATGACAACATCATATTTGTGACACTTGTAGCCAAAATGGGATACTTGTGACATTGGTGATGACGACACTAGGCCATCATCGTAATGAGTGATTTTGATGTGTAACAGATTGCCCCCCAAAGTACGAAGTTGGAAGATGAGAACTGATGACTGAAGTACTTTGTAGACTTCTTCAAGCAAGGGTACAAACTCAGAGAACTTGATAGAAGTTGCACACAACCATCTAACAAATATTATGACATGTTTCAAACCCAAGGCAGGCATACCTATGCTTGAGTGATAAAGACTTTCAAGGTATGGCTGCCATAAAATACACTGTGGATCCATAATTATATTGACAAAAAGATATAGCCATTGATGATACAATGTGGATCTATACTCCTATGACTTGAACTGATCGTAGCCACGAAGAATACACAGTGGATCTACGAGATGACAAGACATAGCCACAGACCAATACAAAGTGGATCTATGTAACAATATATGTGTCAACGTTCAAAAGAAACTCCATCTCAACCTGGGAAAAGTACATATAAGAGTTATGATTCAACCTAGGGTCTTCTTACTGATCCTGATGTAGTATGAATCTAACCATGTGAATAGATGTCCTTATGTTGAACATGGTAGAAACCACTTGATTACAAGTCAATGAGGTAAACCGTTAACAAGCGCGAGGGAGATCACCATTGATGTCAATGATTCCCAAGGTAATCTAGTACATTCCAATGAATGTGAATAGATGAGATGAAGTCGAACATCTGTGGAATCACCTGATCAGGGGTCAATGATGTAAACCCACTGTTGGAAGTGAGGAGGAATGCCATTAAGGCATGCAGGCCCCAAGGTACTAATTGGTTTCTAAGTCTAGCTCTTGGATAATGTTCTGAAGTTGATAGGAACAGACTCGTCGCAGGAGGGCCTTGATGTATCCCCCATCAATGAAATGAAATTGACACAAAGATGTAATTGGTGGATCAAATGAACATAGACTAACACGGGCATTGAAGCAGGAATTTGTGATGGTTGACTCTTGAAGTAGATACTTCCCTTGAACACTGAGGCATGACAACATAAACTTGACAAGGACCAAAACTTGATAATGTAGTGGATACTGTGACTTTTGTCGGGTGACCCAAAGGAGTAAGGAAACTCAAAGGATTGGTTCAGTGCAGAGGTTGAGTGGATTGAAATGTGTGCAAAGATAAAATGCCGTGTTCAAGGGCGACTGTAAGAATTACTTGTAATGTTCTCAAAAACTGCTTGGCTTGTTTCCTTCAATTTTTCCCCCATCCAGATAGACGAATACCTCTTTTTGGTTTAATGAGCTCGAGGAGGGTAACACATGCTTGATATAAATCACCTTTGGTAAGTTCCTCTTCCTTTGTTTAATGAACTAGAAGAAGTAAGGGTTCGGTCCCGTATGGGCCCTTCAATGTATGATCATTTAACGAGTCCAGAGAAGGTAAACTCAGTTGTTTTTGATATTTAGAGAGTCTGAAAATGACTTAAAGATGACTCCAATGTGGTCTTTTTTGTAATGTTAGTCTCACGAGGCCAAAAAAGAGATAAATTATCACTCGAAATACGCCCTTTCAAACCTTTTAACGAGTGTGAAAGGAAGCAAGATCACTCGACAATCTTTTCATGTTTAGAGAGTCTGAAAATAGCTTAAAGATGACTTCAGGGGGTTCCTTTTTTGTGTATCCGTGCGGGTACGAAAAAGAGATAAAAGTTTACTCGATGCGTTCTTATGTTTTTGATCTTGAGAACGAACTAAGACTATGCTCGTGAATGTGACAAGATGAAAAACAAACAAAACTGCCTCGAAACCTGCCAATAATGTCAAAACTACATTCCAGGGGATTAATAAGGCCTCCAAAATATTTTCAAAACCCCAAAATAACTATATCTTAGGAAAAAATTAAATTTATAATAGTAAAATAGGGTAAAAATATCATTTACCATTTCATTTGTGCAAAGATTTGTAGCAGTGGAGAATTTGTGTTTTGGAGGTGAATCTTGCATTGTTCGGTGCTGGAGCTACGGTCAACTATTTTCCTCGCCGTTTGGACCAGGTTGGTGCTCTTCTTCCTTTCTTTCATTTGTATGGTTCACATTTTGTTTTAAGGCAATAAATGGGTGTAAAAAATGATACCCTGGGTTGGCCCAAGCGCCCAAAAAGGCTCGACGCTCCTCTAGGATTAATGGGGGAGTTATGCATGATTTTGAAAATACCCCTGCAAGGTGCGCCAATGCTCTGGTGTAGTGGTCTAGAGGGCATTGCCCAAAAACCACAAGAAATTTGGCCAAAAATGCTTACACCCCCTCAAAACGTGAAGGGGAGCATTTAATTTTTTAAAGCACCCTGGTGGCCATTGTGAGGGTGCGTTGGCGCACTGATGTGCATATGAAGGGGGCATTGGCCTCATAAAATGAGATTTTTTTTTTTAAAGTTTTTTAACTGCCCAAAAATTGTTGAAAAACATGATTAATGAACTTTGATGGTTGATGATTGCAGGTGACTTCAACAATAATCATGATTGAATGGAAAGAAAGAGAGCATGAGCTCGATGATGTGGCCACCATGCAAAGTCCCCGATCAAGAGCTGCATTGAGGAATTGTGGTCTCCTCAAGTTCTTCAAAATGAAAAAAATGAAGAAAGAGATTCTTCTTCTTGAATATATGATCGGGCTATGGAACGTTGCGGAACAAGGATTCTAAATGGGAACACAACTTCTTACCATCGAGTTGAAAGATGTATACTTCCTGACCGGTCTCTCGAAAAGAGGGGATCCCATAGTTTTATCCAGACAGAGGTCACTTCCTGTGCCCGTGGATGAGTACCTAGAAAACCATTGTGTCCCAGGAGCGAGACTAGTGGGAGGCAGAATCACGATCAAAGATATCAGGGATCTATCTCTTCAGTCCATTCTGTTTTCCATTACGAGTATAGTGGGAAGTACTAGCTCACACCTAGTTTCAATATCACAGGTGGCCTATGGTTTATAGTGTCTAGAGCCAACACTGTTCAACTAGAGTGCAGGGTTCCTTCATAATGTGAAGGAGCAAATTATGAGATGCAGAGCAGGGCAACATAAGCAGTTTGGGTATGGTTCATTCTTGGTTTCGTTCTTCTTAGAATGCATTCCTTAGATGCAACCTCAAATTGCATTAGCAGTACGACCAATGGGAGAACCATGTATGGAGTGGTGGACTAGCCTGTCTCCGAGACTAGGCCTAGATGAAGAGTTCAAATTCACCGGTGATTTCTTTGCTTGGCTGAGATGCCAATTGATTATGATAGAAGACTTTCCATATGCTGGAGTGGATTTCCGGGGAAGCATGGACTTGGTTCTTTCAGAAGGGGAGGATTGGGATGTGTAAGGTGAGAAACCAAAAATGATCTTGTCATGTGTTTTTATTTTATTTTAAACATTATATTATTTTTTTAGGGTACATAGAAGAGTCTTTAACAGATGTATTGTTTCATTGTGCAGATAGGGGAGCAACACATCTGATAGAGATGCCGGCACTGGGGCGTCACGGGGATGCTCAGATAGTGGTAGATCAAGGGGTAGCAACAAGAGGTCTCCAGGAGGTTGAAAGAAACCTCCAAGGCCTCACGATGGGTATCCCTCCTCTTAGGAGGTGGGAAGTGCCACTACATCTATAGAGACACACCGTGGGAGTGTCTGAGAGTCTTAAATTTCTACTGAGGCGAGTAGCCCGTGCAGTGATATGTTACTCAGAGCATAATGTAATGAAGGAAGATTAAGGTCTTCCTGATGATTGTATAGTCTATATGACGATGTTTATGGGTGTGAGGACCCACATTTTTCCTATCTATGTACCATTTTGATGTAATCAAACATTTTCAATCACGTCGTATATATATACATTTCCAAGTTTTTATAGTTGCAAATGATTTTCAAATAATGATGTCTTTTATGTGATGCGTTTTAATTTACATGATGATGTATGATGTGATTTATTTCCTTTATGAAAACTCATTTATGTGTGAGATACCTATCCATGATTTTATTAGCTAACGAATCCGAAGTCATGTTGAGTTCTCTTGGTATGTGTCTATATTCGATAAAATCAAACATTCTTTCAAGATGACGAACTCGTAGATGGAGACGTAGTAGGATAGGATTGTGAATAGCATAGATTCGATTGAGTTGACAGACCACGAGTTGAGAGTCCAGGTTGATGATCATATGAGAAACACCTAGGGAAGAGGCCTCGACTAAAATTCCGATGACAACATGATATTATGCCATGTTATTAGTTGCCGACCCTAAGCAAATACCTCCTTAACTCACCAACTCATCAGAGTGGTAAATGGCCCAAGCTACATAAGAAATGTTCTGAATATGTCGACTAGTGCCATATGCAAACCCGACAAAGATAGGAAAGGAGGATGTCATCTGCACACGCAAACAAAATACACAGTATAAGTGGCTAAGGAAAAAATTGTGCACGCAAGAGAAAAAGACATACCAAAATAAAAATACAATAGTGTACAAAGCATGTATGCTAGATGTCCTAGGCATAGTACTTCTTATGGTAAATCCCGTTCCGGGGCTCACCCAGGGAGATTACTTCGTAGTCAACTAACTCGTAGGTGCCTCTATGTAGAAAACATTTCACGACGTAAGGACCATGCCATAAAGGTTCTAATTTATCTGTCCCTAACTTGTCATGAGCCTGGTCGTAAACGAGGACTAGGTCTCCTTCTGCAAAAGTGCAAGGATGGACGAACTTGTTGTATTGATTTTTGATCCACTTTTGATATGTCTCATTAACGAGAGAAACATCACGATGTGTTTCATCCAACCTAGTCAAGTGTAAGAAATGTTCTTCTTCAACAGAAGTGTGGGGAAGGCGTTCTACTTTGAGTTTCAATGAAGGAATTTTGCACTCGATTGGTAAACAACTTCAATGCCATATACTAGATGGAAGGGAGTGAATCTAGTAGCAGTTTTTATTGAGGTCTGATAAGCCCAGAGAGTGGAGAAAAGTTGTAAATGCCAAGATGTCTTGTTTTCTCCGACCATCCGTTGGATCATGGTTTTGAGGACCTTGTTGATATCTTCAACTTGTCCGTTATATTGAGGATAATATGGGGATGAGTTCTCATGGAGAAAACCCAACTTGGTATGCAACTCACTCATCATATGGTTTTGAAAATGTGAACCATGATCACTGACAATGGCCTGTGGAAGACCAAAGTGAGTGATTATGTGATTGAAAAAGAAACTAGTTGCAGTATGACCATCGTTCAGAAAGGTAGGCATAGCCTCAACCCATTTTGTAAAGTAATTGACGACGACGATTATATAACTGTGCCCCCCCAGCTAAGGTAGACTTACAATGTATGAAATCAATGCTCCATTTGGCAAAGGGGCCGATGGAAATAATGGGATGCAGCGAAGTAGGGTGGGTGCGTGCCTTGTTTTGAAAAACTTGGCAGGGTGGGAACTTTTTAACGGCCTGAATACAATCCTTGAAGATTGAGGGCCAAACGTAACCAACACGTAAAATTTTCTGGGCTGTAGCCATCCTAGAAAGGTGACTGCCAGAGGCTCCAAGGTGATAGTCATTCAGGACACGTTCAACCTATTTATGAGTCAGACATCGGCGCAGGATAATGTCAATGCCATGATGATATAAAGTGTCGCCAATAATAAGGTAACAATGAGAATGGTGGTGAATACGACGACGCTCTTCACGAGAGATATCAGGCTGAAAACGTTGGGTCTGGAGATAAAGAATGATTTCTCCATACAAAGGAATGGAAATGATAATGAGGAATAAAGATTCATCAGGGAGAGAATATCTAGGCTCAATGTCTTCATCAGCATGGGGAAAATCACAAATAATTTTCGCAAACACCAAGGAATTTTGAGATTTGGACTTAGCAAATTCAAGATCGAATTCCTGAAGGATGACAATCCATTTGGAGTATTTCCCCCCAAGGACCTGATGGGTTAGAATGTGATACATGGGGTTTGAGTCCGCGATAACCATGTTAGTGTGTAGCAAAATGTAGTCACGAAATATCTGGACAACGATGACGACTTCTAGAGAAAACTTCTCAACATGGGAATAACAGAGCTTTGGTCCAGATAGACTTTTTCTCAAATAATAAATCACATGTTCTTCACCAGAGGAGTCCTCTTGAACTAACACCATGAAAATAGTGGAAGTAGAGGCTGCTAAGTAAAGGATGTAATCCTTCGTATAGTCTGGAGGATGTAACAAAGGAGTGTTGGTCAGCGCATGCTTAAGAGCATCAAAATATCGTTGAGCAGTGTCATCCCAGATGAAAGGGGTGTCTTTCTGCAACAATCACATGAATCCTTTAGTGATCTCAGGGTAGTTACAAATAAAGCGGCGAAGAAATTTTGCTTTCCCCTGCAAACTTTGGAGTTGTCGCAAGTTGTTAGGTGGGGTTAAAGCTAGGATATCTCTAATATTTAAGGGATCCACCCAAATCCCATCCTTGGAGACAACAAAGCCGAGGAGTTGGTCTGATTCGATAGCAAAAATACACTTATGTGGGTTCAAACGAATGCGGTAGAACCGACATTGAAGAAAAATAACCCATAGATGACCGAAATGGTCGGATCGACTGGATGAGTGGGCAGGTAAGTCGTAGAGGTAAGTCTCTGCAATATGTTTGATATTGTGGAAAGCGTAGGACATGGCTCACTGGAATGTAGCACCAATATTTTTAAGGCTAAATGGTATTTTCTGATAGGCGAAAGTTCCCCACGAGCAGATGAAGGTTGTCTTATGCTGATCAGCAGGTAAAATGTCAATCTGGTTATACCCTGAGAAACCATCCATGAAAGAGAAAATTACGCTACCAGTGCAATTGTCAATAATCTGGTCGATGAAGGGTGTAGGGTAGTTGTCTTTCAGACAAGCCTTATTGAGATCCCTATAATCAACACAGACGCGAATGGTCCCCTATTTCTTGGTAAACGGAACAATGTTCGAAACCCATTCTATCAAGGGGATAGGATAAATGGAGCCATATTTCAATAACTTTTCAAATTTTGCCTTAATGGACGCATTCTTCTTAGGATGGATCGGGCAGAGTTTCTGTCGAATAGGTTTGACACCTGGGTAGGTTTTAATCTCATGCACAATGATCAATGGATCGATCCCTGACATCTCTTCATAGCTCGAAGCGAAGACATGGAGAAATTATTTAAACAAAGTAGTATAAGAGACCACTTCCTTGGGTGAACAATTAACACCGAGGTTAATGTGTTCCACGACACCTTCCTTGATTGAAATATCAATAACGATCGTAGATGAAATGTTTCCCAAATTCCCCTCAGAAAGAGTATCTTGTGTGAGGATGGGAGATTGTGGAAAATTAACAACATCAGGAGGGGATACAGAGTGTATGTCTTATTGAATTTCTTTGAGAGGTGGAAGAAAAGAAGATCGATGATGGCTATCATCCCAAGGTACATCGTTGATGCTAAGCATTTCCATTATAGATTCATTGGAAGGAAAAGTTTTGGAAATGTAGTTGATCGCAGATGACAAGGAATTTAACCATGATGGCATCGAATAACTATCGGGTGCCAAGAGATGTTGGTCATATGAGGAGGGAGAGGCAGATTGGATAGCAACGTATGAGGTTTCAACTGGACTAAGTGGAATGGTGTCACCTAGTGCATCAAATTTCAATGGACTAGGTACAATCCAAGGGTTAGATGATTCCAAGGACTGGTAAACGATAGTCGAAATCATATTGATTGTGGAAATATGATGTGTGGTGGGTGGAAGTGGTGTAGGGAAGGTACCCATAAGGCTAGAGTCTTTCAACAAGCCAACAACAACACTTTCATATGTGATCTTGTGATCTCCCAGAAAGGGGATATTGTTGGTAGTAGGAGTGCGAGTGTTAGGTGTACAGTAATCCAACTGATCGATGGTAATGATTTTACCTTGATGAGGAAATTGCACACATCGAAACACTGAAGAAGCTACAACAGTCATGGCATAAAACCAAATTCTTTCAAGTAGCAAGCTGTAATCGAGAGGAGCATCGACCACCTTGATGTGAACAGTAACAATTTTGCCACCTAACTGAATGACTAAGGACTGTAATAGTCCATGAGGGTGAAAACCTCGCCCGTCAAATGCTCATAACATAGTGGGGGATTGGTTAAGTGTAGGTGATTTTAACCCTTTCCAACAGGCTAACGACATGACACAAGTAGAGGCTCCCTCATCCAAAATAGTGCGATGGATGTGTTGATTATGAACCACAACATCAATTTGAAATGTAAGTTGGTGAGAGAGTCGTGATTTGAAATTGTCCAGATTAAACGTGATGTTATTATATGACTTAGGATCAAAAGCACCGATGGCAGCCAAGAGTATTCTACGTTGACCGGGATAGTGTTGTAGAACTTCTAGATCAGACATAGCGCATGGGGCTTGAGCCAAATCTTCAACGATGTTGTAGTTTTGGGCAGCTCGTGAACTAGGATTGAAAGTAGATTTATGGATGGTTCTCTTGGGGGGCCGTAAGATAGAGTCGTAAGAAGGATTCTCGATCTATAGTGACCTGGATGGAGGACTAACAGAATGAGAACTAACGGTTGGAGGAGACAGATCCAGTGATGAACCGTTAGAAACTTTTTCTTTATCCGGTTTAACTAGAGTGTCGTAAGTCATAGAGCGAGTTGTTAAATCAATGCCACTAAACATATAAATGTGAGCACTTGTGGAGGCTTCATCATGATAAGGGTGGCTAGTACTACCCCTGAGAGAGGGGGTTTGAGCAACCATAGAATGTTGCCGAGGAAAAGGCTGTATAAGAACGGCAGGTTGTGAATTTCCCTTAAAACATTTGGCCACTTCATCGCGATGTGGATAGTCTCGGTGTAGTGATCATCACCGCAAATAAGACATGGGAAATTTGGTTTCTGCTGTGGTTGATTTTCATTAGCAGGTGGTTGGTTTTGAGCTTTAGGTTGTTCATTATTATTATTCTTTTTGTTTTTGTTCTTTTCCCTTTTCTTACCTCCAGATTGTTGTGAAGGGGCAAACTGAACTGCATTCACCTCAGAGATTTGGGTAGGAGAGGAGGTAGAGGGTGCGGTCGAACCAGGAGTGGATATGGAATTAGATTGAGGCGTAGCTCCAGTCCACTGGGATGCAGATTGAGTTTTGACGAAACCAATAATGCCATCCACATGCGATGAGGATGAAGGTTTGGATGGATCGTTAGTGGCATGGGTAGCATTGTGAATCAACTCATATAAATTACCAGACTGGGAATAAACAAAATCTAAGTACTGGGCCTTGGCAATGGCTTCTTCCTCAGTAACTACGCCACCTATAGCAACGTCACGAGCAATCGGGGGTAAAAGTGATTTGGTAAACCATTCTTCCAATAATTGGTTAGGAATGATCACTTTGATCAACCTTCACCATTGTCTGCACTCATGAATATGATCAAAGATGTGTACGAAGTTAGTCTGACGAAGGGAGGTCAAGAGTTCAGTACCCATCTCCTATCGAATGGGTAGTTGAAAGTGTGTGAGGAAGGACATGGAAAGGGATTTGAGGTATTGGAAAGAACCACATGGTAGTTACCACTTGTCTACTGAGCTCGTAAGTGTTCGCTGAAAAGACGCAAACGTATAGAATCCTCCATTAAGGAGTTTGATGAACACCACAAATGGAAAGTCATCACATGGTTATTTGGGTCTTCTCCAGCTTTACTGTCAAATTTTGGAATATCAGAAGGTAGTTTAGCTAGAATCACTGGTCATAAAGGATAAGGCAGTATAGGATCATTGGTTAACTGAGACAAGTATGGGAGATCCAGAGTAGTAAGAAATGGTAGCTGTTGGTTAACCTACGGGTGATACTGGTGTGGCATAGGGACACTAGTAGGACTGTAAGCTGGGTTAGGTGGATAGTTGTAACTAGTGGGTCCTCCTACATAGGGTTGTTGCTGACCACATTAAACATGATTCAAGGGGGTTTGAGAAACATGTGCGAGTGGAGGATAACCGAATCGGTTTTGAGGATTATAAGTTGGATTTGCTGTTTTCCCATGGGGGGGTAAACACTTTGTCCATAAGGAGGATATAGATTAATTCTTTGAGAAAGAGGAGGTTGGTGTAGAGTTTGAGTATTATGTCCCCCAAAGAACCGTGGGTTTCCCAAGAAAGGGATGTTTTGCGGATTGGGTGTTGTAGACGCATTCTGTCCATAAGGTTGATGATGGGCCCCAGCTTGAGACTGCCCCCCAGCATGAGATTTCCCTCCAAATGGAGGTTGCCCCCCAAAGGGAGGTTGTCCCCCAAATGGAGGTTTCCCCCCAAACAAAGGTTTCCCTCTGAAAGTAGGTTTCCCCCCAAACAGAGGTTTCCCTCCAAATGGAGGTTGCCCCCCATCATGAGGCGGAGTCCCTAGAATTTGGGAACCATATGTAAACAACTGATCGATGCCTCTTAATGGATTACAACCACCAAGAACGGTCCCTTCGGGTTGTTGTATAGGCATATAACTTCTGGGTATAACTTGGGTAGTGTTGACAACGAAATAATTCAATGCTCTGTACCCAAGGGGAAGTGACGAAGAAGGTCTAGATGATAGCGGTGTACCAATGGGAGCTTGGCTAACCACCACATTACCGATGGGAATAGTCACAATGTGAGGGACCATCATAGAATGGTCCATCTGGAGAGAAATAGTGGAAATTGGACCAATAGATTGCATGTTTGGACCAATGGACGGTGTGTTCAAAATAATGGTCGTACCAGTAAAATGATCTAAAGGTACGGTGTAGGTAATAGATGTTTTAGGTATTTGGGATATAATAGGTATATTATCACCTATTCCTAGTCCATAAAGATCTTGCACCATGCGAGGTGCGCTTCGAACTATGTCAGCAGTCCAAAGGGGGTCTTTGACTTGAGGGCCCAAATGAGACCCAATCGAAATGTCAGAAGGATCAATAACAACAAGTTCTCTAGTTGAATTCAGTTGGAGAAAACGTCTCTGATATCTCGTAGGAATGCAGAAAGCCTCCATAGAATCTGAAACAATTCAAAAATTTTCTAAAGAGGTGGAAACTTCCTTCTGTGATGTTATAATGTCATGAACCTCGCTTTGTTGAGGAGATCCCTCTGTAGAATGAGGGGGTAAAGGGGTAGAATCTTCCAAATTTTCTGGGGGAAGTTCCTATAGCCTACGCGAACGACATGGAGGGTCTATGTTGGCAGATAAAATTCGACGAAAAAAATCTATGGCCAACTAACGAAAAAGAAACAACATGCACTAATCAAATATAGGAATCAAACCAAGCAAACAAAACCTTCTCTCGAAGACCATACTAGTTAGTGATGAAATCCAACGTCGCATGATCAAGTCAAGAAGGGGCTAGGATATGGTGGAACAGTTACGATGGTGACCTGCTTAATGGACTTGCACCTTGGTGCAAGCTTCCATGCAGTAATTGTGGATTTACCCTCCAAGGAGCTCGAGTGAGTTTGACCACCGTCTGTTCCAGGTACAACGAAGAATTCCCTTCACCGTCACCTTGTGTAAATAGCTAAATATTATGGCTACTAAGGAAACCAACTCCCAGTCAACCCCTAGGCGGGTACAGTCGACAGTCTAGTCCGAACATATGAGAAGGATAACAAGTCCGAAATCCTTCTAGAGAACTGAGGACAAGTGGACCGGTAGAACTCCAGAGGACCCTGAACAAATTTGGAGTTCACGAGGCACCGAGACCAAATGAAACCAGCTAAACCTCAAGAAGAACCCTCAATATATGATCTGACCACTACAAATAGTTTAACCATGGAGGGATAATCTATGTAACTCTCTCGAATGGAACCTTGTGCATAACCCTTGTGTGAGAGGGGAATCCCAGAAAGCCTATACGACAATTGGATTTTTCTCTCCCTATCGCAAGATGCTAATCTTTGTTTTGAATACTTTGAAGAGTTGTACTCAAAACCTAATCCAAAGTGCTAATCCTAGTCTAATGTTGGTGGAAGATTCTAAAAACAAAATGTTCTAGATAAATTTTAATTAGCATTAATTTTGCAGCTGTTCTTTACTCAAGGGTGTATGAAAGTGAAATTGATGGTATTATGACTCAATTCCCAAAAAATGCATAAGAAATGATAAGCAGTCTTTTCTTTCAATGAATGCCTATTTAAGGGAAAGAGAAAAATGTTTTTTTTCTCTGTCAAACACTAAGATGCAGAATCCTCAATAAATTGTTTTTCAATCAAATCTAGTATAATGCTAAAAAATTCATAGAATTTTGTTCTAATATCCAAAAACAATCATAAAAATGTAACCTTTTGCTTTATGTGTGAATGATAATCAATCTGATGGAAAGCTTCCTATGTCATTTAGACTTTAAGATCAACGAGATTCAGACAATCAGAAGCAAGTTTCACACAAACAAAAACACACTCTCATCATGATTAAACAAGAAAAACAAAGATAACAAAACTTGCAAAAAGAAAACCAAAAACTCAAAAAGATTGAAAAAGGCTTGGACAAGATGACCTCAAAGATCAAAAGGAATGGTGCATAGACCTTTGAATTTCCTCACAAAAGCTTCCACTCAGTCAGATAAATGAGAAGAAAACAATAAGTTGACTCTGTTAGCACTCTGTAATTTGCCCAAGGCTGTGAAGGCAATCATAGAGGCAACATCAAAACCACTTCGAGTCTTGGATCTATCCCTCCAAGACTCAGAGAGGGATCTCTCTATCTGATATAAATTTGTTGGAAAGAATATATTAGGATACTTATGCATAATATGGGTTTGTTTATGGTTTTGGTATGTCTGGGAGATTGAAAACTCGAATTTTCATTGGGCCATGGGGTCTACCTTTCTGAAAATGGATCTATCTCAGATGTAAAAGATTGTCTCCATAGGGAAGGATAGAAAGACTGCTGGATCAAATTGAATTAAATGCAAGTGGAGGAGAAGAAAATAAGGGAAAATCCATCAAGCAGAGGAGAAACTAAGAATTCCTATGCTCAAATTTAGACGAAAACATGCAGATCATTAAAAGACCAGAAACAAAGTGCAAAAAACAAGTTATGTTCTTAATATTTATTTCAATGATTAGATCAGGGAAAAACATGAATGGATTAATAGATTAATAAAATAATTACTCAGAGAAAAACATCACCAGGGAGTTTAACACAAGAATCCTGTAGATACAATTTTTATTTCTGGAAAGTCATCAAGAAAATTATGATGTATCCCCTGTGGGGCATGAATCCAGAGCTCAATCATCAACCCTTTTACATTAAACTCACATCAATAAATAGGAGAGATACCCCAACAATTTTTGGAAGTCATATTCAACCGCCTCGGCCAAAAATAGCAACAAATCCCCAAAAATCCTGAATTGTCCGCCATGAAAGACGGGTCGAATTTCTGCAAAAAGGGGTCCACACAGACATTTGTTTCTCTTCAATGATGACACCTGGGAAAAATTTGAAAGAGGTTATTTTATATGGGAATGTTCTGGACACAAACCTCCTTTGGTTTCTCCAAATTCACCTCCATCTCACTGTAAAATCTCCCGCAAAATTGGGACTGTAACAGAAAAACCAAAAATCGGAAAAATGAGGCTGAAAGAAAGCTTCGATTCTCCCAACTGCTAGCACCTTTGAAAAATATGGAAGAGGTATTTGTCCTTCAGCCCATGCTGAAAAAAATCTCTCTTGGTTTTTTAAAATCTGTCTCCTTTAGCCCATAATATGCTTTGGAAGATGAGGTTTCAAATAGACAAAAATGGGCGGTTTTGAAAAATTGGGGGAAAGTGGTTTTTTGGGGAAAGGTGGTATTCCGGACCCACCCTGAGGTGGTAAGTGGTATTGGGAGGAATGGGTCCGAAATAAACTGGAGGTGACAAGTGTCCCTCCCAATACCACTTATCGGACCCCCCCCCCATTAAAGTTCGAAAAGCACGGGGGGGTCCAAAATTTTTATGTCAGTGGATTAAATTTTAGGGATGTGTGCATATGAAGTTGCGGGAGGGTAGAAACTTAGGATAGTATTAATTTTTTTTTTTAATTTCATTTTTTAATATTTCTTATATGTTGTATTTTATTTTGTTTGTTTTTTAATTTGTTTCGTTTTATTATATTTTTTATTGTTGTTTTCATTATTATTTATTAATATTTTATTATATGTTTTATTTAGTTTATTGCGTGTTTTAATTTAGTTTTTTATTTTATAATTTGGTTTTTATTATGTTTTTAATGCTGTTTTAAGTTTAATTTTTATATGTTTTGTTTAATTAATATTATTTTAACATTTAACACTAACCTAAAATAACCTAAAGACTAACTTAATTATTAGCTAGTTAATTAATTAATAATTAATCATTTGCTAACAAAACTAACTTAGCTTATTGGTCTAATTACACTAACTTTATTAACCTTATTAATTTATTGTTCTTTTTGTTTATCCTAAGTTTGGTTTATGCATGGATGGTTGGTGGGATAATGGAGGATGATGTCATGAGGTAGGGGCAATATGGTATTGCCAGTATGGTGGTAAGTTGGAAGGGTCGTAAGAAGTAAGTGGTCTGGAGCGAAGGAGGTCTGATGAAATGTATTGATGACACATTGGGACAGGGCCCGCCAGAAAAACTGCCTCATTCCGGACCCCCCCCCCCCCATCGTTAAAGGAAGAATGACCGAGGGGGTCCGGAATCGCTTGTAGACCATCCATCTGCGCGTTGTCATGATGACCGTAGATCTGTGCACACTTGTTAGTCACCATTCCTGACCCCCCCCCCCCACCGTTAAAAGAAGGAAAGTCAAGGGGGTCCGGAATCCACTTTCAACCGTTGATCTACGCGCCGCTAGATCGACCGTCGATCTAAGCATGTTATTTATTCTCTAGGTGTGAATGCAGAAAAAACTAAGTGTCATGGGATAAATCGGTATATGCGGACACTAACTGATCTCCCTAGATCCACCTGGATCTAGAACAAAATAGGAAAGGACATGATGCTTTCCTTAAGCAACTATCATTGAATTTACTACCAAAGGAGGAACACGTGACATACCTTTATATCGCTTCCTTAGGTATTTGTTGTTCCTACTTCGCTCCGGTGCTCTTGCGAGATCAGATCCAAGACAACACAAACCAACCAAAGTGAAGATAGTAAATTATATTCAATGATGACCTATGCATATGATCAAGGAGTTATGCAATAAAATAAGAGTGATTTTATGGAAAAGGGACATGCCATTGTATTATATTAATATGAAAGTAGAAGATACAACCAGATCACCTTGATGTTGCAAGCTTCCTTTCAGTGGTCCTTTTTTCCAACACACACACTTGCTCCAAACTTGCATGAAGAAGATCCACTAGGTCTTGATGGACAAATGGAGGCCTCAAGCATCAATTCAAATAGGATTCCTCACACAATTCTGAATCTATTCTTTCATCAATTCTTTATTCAATCTTGCTTAACCTCTTCCTTGAAAAACCTTTCATTATATAGGAGAAGGAGAGATGGTTAAAGGGATGAGGATGATCCCACTAAATCTGAGAAGTCAGTAGGATGCCAACCATGCAAATGCCAACTCATTTTCTAGAATATCCTCTTCTAGAACCTTCATAACTTCCTCTTCCTTTTAAGATTTGAAGCAGGTTTGCACCCTCCCTATGGAACAGATTGAAAACATCGCGTATTCCAAGTATAGGGTTGCCTGCGAGAATCAGGGTTTCTTGCACCCTATAATACATGTAGCCTGCGAACTCATCTTAAAAATATGTTTTATGGAAGAAGACAACAGTCAATTTTCTCAGGAAAAAGGTCCTTATGAGGCCTTGAACACACAACTGTAGAGACACCACCAGAGTGACCAAAATAATGTGTAACAGAATGCCCCCCAAAGTATGAGGCTAGAATTTGTGACAGCCGAAATAGTTTGTAAAATGCGTGTGTGTGTCAGAAACAAGGATCACACCTAATCGAAAACCTGCAAACAATCAAGCATCTACAAAATATTATACCAGTTCTGAGGTATGCATTCCCATGCTTAGACCACAAATGAATGAAATCATAAATGTAGGCCATGACCACCAATCATACACCGTGGATCCATGTCGTCAAAATGCTACTTAGCCACAAGGAATACACCATGGATCTATGTGTTAAAAGACTCAGATTAGGACATAGCCACATGACATATAAAGTGGATCTATGTGTCAATACAAATCATAAATACTCCAGCGCAACCTGGGCCAAAAAGATGAGACCCAGGGTCTTCAATCCCATCGTTTGAAAAGTACGAATCTATCCATGTGATTACATGTGTCGAAGTCGAACATGGTAGAAACCACTCAATTACCGGTCATTGATGAAAACCATTAACAAGTGAGAGGGAAATCACCATTGATGTCAATGACTCCCAAGGTACCTAAGTACAATCTGAACGAATGCGAATAAATGAGCTAAAGTCAAACACTCGGAGAAATCTCTCGATCAGGGACCAATGATGTGAATCCATTTTAGAAAGAGAAGAGACCTGCTAGTAAGGCATGCAGGTTCTAAGGTACTAAATGATTTCTAAGTCTTATTCCCAGATAATGAGTTGGATTCAACGAAAAAAGACTCATCATAGGAGGGCCTTGACGTATCCCCCATCAATGACACGAAATAAGTAACAAATTTTGAGGGTAAGTCAAAGTATGAATATGATTTGAAACAGACACAGGGAAGGCCGACATGGTAAGAATGGACAACTGCAGATGGACGACTCAACGAAGGGCTTGTTTGGACTTCTCTTGAACATATGAACGACATGACAATGGTCTTGGCAACATTGACTCAAAGACGACCCAAGATATGACCTTGTAGCTAGTCAGACGAGAGACAAATGGATTTCCCAACCTAGATTCAAATGACGAATAGGGGGTGTCATGTTCAAGAGCAACACTTACTACCATTAATACAAATACAAAGGCATATCCCTTTCCCAAAATTCCCCCCACCATTTCTGGCGAGTACCTCTTTATTTTTACACGAGCTTGAGGATGATAACATATGCTTGTTGATGTAAGCTTATCCTTCAGACGAGTCCCTCAGAGTACATTTAACGAACCCTAGGAAGGAGTGGTTCGGTCCCATAAAGGGTCTTTCGATGTTTGTTTAACGAGTCAAAAGATAGAAAACTCGGGGGTTTTTCATGTTTTGAGAGTCTGAAAAACACTTAAAGAGAACTCTCCCAGTTCCTTTTTCATAAATTAGTTCAACAAGACCGAAAAAGTAATAAACTATCACTCATTGAACGTTTTCTTCAAATACTTTTACGAGCGTGAAAAGAGCTTAAAGGATACTCCCTTATTTTCGTTGTTTTTGTGTTACCATGACGAGTACGGAAAAACGACAAAAGTATACTCGGTTGCGTTCTCATGTATTTTTGAGCGTGAGAACGAACAAAAACTAAGCTCGAGGTTTTTCCTACAAAACCCTAAAAAGGTATTCGTACATGTGACGAAAAAAGGAAAAAATACTTGTACACCGTCGTTCAGGCTTCTAGGTCACCTACCTGTGAAAAACCATACTCACAAGGCCATTAGGGTATTAGATTTTGAAGCAAAATAATAAAAATAATATAAAAAATCAACAAGAAATAGTAAAAAAGTGAATAAATATGGGTGACAAGCCCTTTTTACCATTTCATTGTTACTTTGCCAAAAACTTGTCCAACACACCTCATTTTCCCCCAAATTTCTTTGCTCGATTGCGAGAGGTACAAGCGATCATTTGGCAAACGGTTTCAACCAACGAGGTCATCTCTTGATTTTTCAACTTTTTCATGGATTAAAATCGATTTTTATTGGTAATTTTAAGTGTTTGAGTCCATTTTAGGGCCGGTGAATGCGCTCAGTCATTATTGCAGGTGAGCCATTCAGGACCTGTGAGAAACTAAGATTCTCACAGGTGAGCTTCAATGCACCTGTGAGAATCTCGTACTGTGTGCAAGCTTCACCTGCGAGGTCCAAAAAAATAGATTTTCATGCAAGTTTTTACTCAATAAAAATTTATGCAAGAGGTTAAAACAAGTTGCTAACTTACTTCTCATGGCTCTATTGCAGGTATTGACCATCACGATGTTGGAATGGAGGGAAAGAGAACATGAGGAGGATGATGCCATTGCTGGAAATGATCTGGGTACAGTTGCTACCCTCCGGGAATGTGGGCTCTTAAAATTTTTCAGGATCCCAGGCATGAGAGCCCAACTCAGGTTGTTAGAGTACTTAGTCCACATGTGGGATGTGGATCAACAGGTATTTCATGTAGGGGTCCACACGCTTTCACTAGATATCGAAGATATCTATTTTCTGACGAGGTTTTCACGATGTGGATACCATGCCACTATATGAGGTAGAGGTGAAAAACTTCCTATGAGTGAGTATGTTCGCCAATATTGTGTTCTTGAGGTAGAGAGAAGCAAGGGTAAGGTCGCCATCTAGGGTGTCCAAAATCTGACCTTATGGACTATCTTGTTTACCATTTCACGCATGGCCGGGAGTGCTACTCCGCACATGGCTCTCCAGAGCTATTTCCAATATGAAATTGATTGCACAGAGCCTCGGGTTTTCAACTGGTCGGATGCGGTTCTTTGCAGTATGAAGAGGCAACTGACAAAGTGCAGAAAGGGTGACTTGAAGCAGTTTGGGTACGGGTCACTTTTGGTGTCATTCATCCTTGAGAGGGTCCCATTGCTGTGTCTACAGGTAGATTTGGGTTTACCAGCTCCACAGGATCTGAGGATGCTGAGGTGGTGTAACCTCATGGCTCAGCACGTAGCAGGGCCTATAATCAAATATAACGATTCATTTTTTGACTGGTTGAGGCCCCAGATGCTGATGATTGATGACTATGCATATACCAATTTTGATTTTCGAGGAGATCCAGATTTGGTCCTGCCTGAGGATGCTCAGTGGGGTGACTTAGGTAAGAAGTACACATTTGTTCTTTTTTAATGTTTTTTTCAAATTTTATTATATAAAATGTTTTTATGTCTTTGATCCAAGGACTAATCAAAAATTTCTTTTGATGACACAGATGTGGGGCCGTATCGACCTCCAGGAACGTCTCCCATTTAGAGATGAGGAGAAGTGGCTCTAGTGGAAAGATGGGATGCTGAGGACTACGAGGCAGTTGAACAAAAATTAGAGGGACTGACTGCAAATGTCCTGGACATCGCTATTATGGAGATCCCAAGGCGCTATCAGTGCCATACTGTGGGTGTATATGAGTCTCTTAGTCGACTGCTTCGTAGGGTAGCCCGAGCAGTCGTATGTTACTGTGAGCATCACCCGTGATGCTAATTTGTAGAATCCACGGGCTTCATATATTTTGACATTTTGGTCCTGGACAAAAACGTTTTGTAAAACTTTTGATCGTTATATATATGCGGCTTCTACCGGCTTATTTTATTTTGTATAATACATGTGATGTGTGATTGGTTTTATAAAAGTCTCAGATATCTGTCTAACACATAATTAGCTAAAACATCAATCAATGTATTTAGACATCTAGGAATGTGTTGATATTCGATATAATCAAAATGATGTTCCAAAAGGCAAATTCGTAGATATACCCACAATAAAGTAGGACTTCAGATAGCATAGACATTACTTAACTGTAGCACTACTAGCTGCGAATCAATTCGTATAACCAGGCAACGAATGCCAAGCGAAATAACATTAGTCAACAACTCGATGACGACGCTATATTCTGTGATATTATTAGTCACACGACCGAGGAAAACACCTCGTAGACTGATAAGTTCATTTGTAGGTGCATAAGTTGCCCATGCAACAGAAGAAAGGTTCTGAGTACTACGACTAGTGCCATCGACGAAGCCAATGTGGGGTAGTGAAGACTCCAAAATATGGAAACCAAGAACAACGCAAGGTAAACGGTTGAGGGCAGAAACCAAATAACGAAAAAAACACACAAAAAGTATGATACAATAAAATACAAGCACTCATGCACAGATGATCTAAGCATAGTACTTATTTAAGTAAAGCCCATTTCTGGGTTCACTCAAAGGGATACCGTCATAGTCCACTAACTTGTAGGCTCCTTTCTCCAACACCCGTCTGACGATATAAGGGCCTCGCCACATAACCTCAAATTTTCTGGCTCCTAGAAAATCTCGATCTTGTTCATAAAGGAGAACTAGATCACCTTTAGAGAAAATGCATGGCTTGACATGTTTGTCGTATTGGGCTTTGACGCGTTTCTTATGGGTTTCTATAACTAGGGTGGCATCACGATGGGTTTCGTCTAGTTGCATAAGATAAAATAGACGTTCTTCTTTAGCATAAGTGTTCGGGAGAAGTTCAATGACTAGTTTTAGATATGGTATCTCACATTCAATTGACAAGATGGCTTCTAGACCATAAACTAACTAGAAAGTTGTAAACCTGGTAGCAGACTTAATTAAAGTCCGATAAGCCCACAATGCTGAAAACAACATCGTGTGCCAACTTGTTTTGTTAATCCCTATCATTCATCGAAGCATGGTAATGAGGACTTTGTTTATTGCTTCAACCTGACCATTGGCCTGTGGGTAATAGGGTGTTGAGTTTTCATGGCGAAGAACCAACTTTTTGGTGAGTTCTGACATCATGAAGTTTCTAAAGTGGCTACTGTGATCAATAATGATAGCTTGAGGAACACCAAACCGAGCAATGATGTGATTGAATATGAATAGTGCTGCAGTCTTGCCGGTATTGTTGAATGTCGGCATCACCTTGGTCCATTTCGTAAAATAATCTACAGCTACAATAATGTATCCATGCCTCCTGGCCGAGTGAGGGTGACATGACATGAAATCGATATCACATTTCACAAAAGGTCCAATGGAGACTACAGGGTGTGATTGTATTTTGTTGTTGTAGGTTTGGCAAGCGTGGCATTTTTGGACAACAATAATACAATCATTGAATAAAGAAGGCCAAAAATACATAGCTTGTAAGATCTTCTGGGTGGTAGCATACCCAAACATGTGACCACCACATGCTCCAGAATGGCAGTCATTCAGGGCTTTTTCAGCTTCGTCAAATGTGAGGCATCGTAAAAAAATGGAGTCAATCCCACGACGATAAAGAGTATCACCAAGGATAATATACTAACGGGCTTGGTAGCATATTCGACGGTGATCAGTGCTAGACAAATCAGGTCAGAAAGTTTGATTCTGGAGATATATGATGATATCCCCATACCAAAGTTCATCAGAACTGATTGGAAAAAGGGATTCATCGGGTAATGAATCCTCTGCTACATTTTTCGTCTCAGAATAGGGAAGGTCGCATATCAATTCGACAAACACCAAGGATTTTTTGGACTTAGCATGTTCGACTTCTAAGTCAAAATCCTAGAGTATGACGATCCAGTTGGAGTATTTTCCCCCTAGCAATTGGCATATAAGAATGTGCTGCATAGGGTTGTAATTGGAAGTCACAGTAGTCTTGCGTAAAAGGATATAGTGCCAGAAACGTTGAACAACTTGGATGGCGGCCAAGGCCAGTTTTTCAACATGTAAATACTTGGTTTCGGTAGTCGTAAGACTCCAACTCAAATAGTAAATGACATGTTCATCATGAGAATCATCCTCCTGGACTAGAACCATAGCAATGGTAGAGTCTGAGGCTGCGAGATATAGGAAATAATCTCGACTGTAATCGGGTGGGAAAAGTAGTGGGGTACGAGTTAAAGTTAGTTTTAAAGCATCGAAATCTTTGTTGGAAGTGGTATCCCATACGAACTCAGAACCTTTCTTGAGCAGTCGAGTAAATCCAAGAGTTAACTCAGCATAGTTTGGGATGAAACGACGTAGAAAGTTTTCCTTCCCTTGCAAACTTTGTAGCTGGCGAAGAGAGGAAGGAGGAGGGAGATTCAGAATTGCCTTGACCTTCAAAGGATCCACCTTGATCCCTTGACGTGAAAAAATAAAGCCCAGAAGTTGGCTGGATTATACACAAAAAACACATTTGTGCGGGTTTAAGCGTATACGGTAAAACCAACATCGGAGGAAAATGGCTCGGAGGTGTGTTGGATGATCGACACAGTGCATGGAATGAGACGGTAGGTCATTGAGATATGGTTGGACAATGTGATTTATATCATGAAAGGCATAAGACATAGCCCGTTGAAAAGTCACACTGACATTCTTTAAACCAAAGGGTAGTTTCTGGTAGGCAAAAGTGCCCCAAGGACAAATAAAAGTGGTCTTGTGTTGGTCGGCGGGTATGATATTGATTTGATTATACCCAGAGAAACCATCCATCAAAGAGAAGATTTCTCTCCCAGCACAATCGTCGATGATATGGTCAATGAAGGGGGTGGGAAAGTTTTCTTTAGGACAAGCTTTGTTAATATCCCTATAATCAACGCACACGCAGATCATACCTTGTTTCTTGTTAACCAGAACAAGATTGGAAATCGAGTCAGTTAGAGCCACAGGGTAAATAAAGCCATCTTTAAGAAGTTTCTCAACTTCAAGCTTGATAGTAGCTGCTTTACATGGGTGGACCGGACAAAGGCTTTGTTGGACAAGTTTAGTGCCTGAGTATGTCTTAATCTCATGTACAACAATGTCAAGGTCAATACCCGACATTTCTTCATAGCTCCATGCGAAGACGTCATGAAATTATTGAAAAAGAGACTTGTAGGTGACAACTTCGTCATGGGAACATGAAGCTCCGATATTCACATTTTCGACAACTCCAGGTTTAATGGATATGTCGAGGGGGATGGTGGGTGAGATATTACTTAAGTTCCCTTCGTAGAACATATCGTGCGTAGACTCGAGAACAGTAGAAATGATGACAACGGTTGACGGGGTCGAGATCCGTTAGTAAATCTCAATGGTGTGTTGTTCCAGGAAGAGAATGGAATGATGATGTCCATCGTCCCAAGGGGTATCATTCATGGAAATAACAGACATAATCATCTCATCTGTAGGAAAAATGACACGGAATGGATCCAGAGATAGATCACCAAGAGAGGGGGTAGAGGGGGTTGTTAATTGAATGGCGTGATAAGTAGATTCGACCAGACTTAAAGGCATTTGGTCTCCATAGCGAAGATGATCACCGGGGTTAGGTACTATCCATGGGTCATAAGATGCAGGGGTTTCTCGAACAGAGGTGGAAATCATGTTTATCGAGGCGAAAAGTGGATGTGGAACATCGGGTGGTGGAATGGGGAAAGTACCCATCAAAGAAGAATCTTTAAGAAGACCCACACCGACATTCTCATATCTAGGGGGTGTTTTTGCAATGAAAGGTACATTGCTGGTACGTGTATCAGAGTTAAAGAAGGCCAATTGGTCTACCGTAATTACTTTTCCTTGATGTGAGAAATGTACGACACGGAAAAGAGTGGACACAACTGCATGCATGGAATCGATCCAACTACGGCCAAGTAGAAGGTTGTAATCAAGAGGAGCATCAAAGACCTCAACTTCAACGTTGACCGTTTTGCCTTCTAACGTAATAGGAAATGAAAGGAGGAAACCGTAAGGCTTAAACCCAGAGCCATTGAAGGCTTTGAGCGTGTTGTGGGATTCGGTTAAGGGAGGAGAGCCGATGGCTTTCCAACAAGCAATAGACATGACACACGTCGAGGCACCCTCATCAATAACTGTTTGACAAATGTTCTTGTCAGAGACAATAACTTGTATTTGAAATGCGAGTTGAGGGGGTAACCATGGAATGTGATCTTCCAAGTCAAAAATTATTAAATTTGTATCCGTAGGGTCGATTCCACCAATATCTTTTAACAGTGCCTTCCGTTGTGTGGGAAAACTCTGAAGGACTTTGAGGGCTGACATCAAGGATGGTTCTTGGGCCAGATCTTCTACAATACTGTAGTTCTGGGCAGCACGCACATGAGGATTGAAAGAAAACTTTCAAACAACACCCTTTGGGGGAGGGCGAAGAACTCTGTCTAGGCTCGGTCGTTCGAGATGAAGAGGACCGTTGGTAGGTGGAGCCGATGGAGATGGTTGGATCAAGGAAGGAGGTATTTCCACAACCTTCTCTTTAGAGGAAGAGTAATCTTTGGCTCGAGTGGTAAGTTTGACGTCATTCTTCTTTGAATCACCTGTACACATTAAGACATAGGATGTATTGGAGGGGGAAGGTTGGCCATGAATGACCAATTGGGCTTGTTGTTGAGAAGGAAAGGGTTGTGACAACATGGCTGAGGTAGGCAGTTTTGGGGTCCCTTGAAGGAACTTAGTAACCTCAGCTCATCTCAGACAATCCTTAGTGTATTGATCATCACCACAGATAAGACAATGGTATCGGGGTTTGTGCTTATCCTTATCATCAACAGGTTGTGTTTTGGTCTTCTCAGATTGCGGATTGTTTTTATCCTCCTTATTCTTACCCTTCTCTTTTCTGGATTTATTCTTTCTGGCAAGGGTAGATTGAACAAAGTTCACCTCAGAAGTATTGCCAGTAGGAGGAGTAGGAGACAGAGCATGTTGAACATTACAAGAAACGGACTTGGGGTTGGTGGTAGAGGCTTGTGCAGAGTGGGGTTGGGCATGGAAAGTGCCAATCACACCATCAGACACATGAGAAGTAGCAGGAGTAGTTGAAGTAGCAGTAGTAGAAGGACGAGGTGCGTCAGGGAGAAAATCGTAAAGAGTACCCATTTGTGAGTAAACGAGGTCAAGGTATTGAGCATGACTGATCGCCTGTTCTTCTGTGACAAATCCACCCATGGAAATGTTATGAGTGATATAATTCATGAATGATTTTGTGAACCACTCTGCCAATAACTGATCGGGAAGCTCAAGTTTGATGAGATGTCTTCGCTGTTACCACTCATGAATTTGATCAGAGATATGAGTGGCTTTGGTTTGTTTGAAAGAACTCAAAATTTTGGTTCCTATTTCGTATTAGATCGGTAACTGGTAGTGTGTGAGGAAAGCCATGGTGAGGGTGTTAAAGTTAGCGAAGAAGCCTTGCGGCAATTATATATACCACTTTGCAGCGGAACCTGTGAGAGTTTGCTGAAAAAGACGTCATTGAATAGAGTCATCCATCAAGGAGTTAGATGAACACCAAAGGTGGAAAGCCATTACATGATTGTTTGGGTCCTCTCCTAGTTTACCATTGAACTTAGGAATGTCGGAAGGTAGTTTGGTCGGTATGGCGGGCCATTGAGTAGAGTGACAGATAGGATCGTTTAAAATTATAGACAGATCAGGGAGGTCCAAGGTGGCTAAGAAAGGTAACTTTCTATTCACTTGGGGGTACTGGTGACTTTGGGGAGGAAGTCCCATAGGTATACCTGTAGGACCGTAAGCAATTTGCATATAATGTGAAGATCCGGGCAGATTCGGTTGTTGGTATGAAGGCATGTAATTTATAAGGTTGTATTGGTTAGGGCGGTTCCCTTGAATAGGAACGTTGGGTCCAGTGTTTAAGCCCCAAATGGAATTGGACGGACCTGTATATGGTTGGCCTATACTAGGGGGCATGAAAGAGTTAGTTTGAGGCTGTTTCCCCCCAGTTGATTGAGGATTATTTCGGATAAGATAGTTCCAATATTGGGCCAAGTCTGCAGGTATGCTCTGTCCAGTGGGTGGGGTAGGTGGGGGTTTCCCTCCAATCGGAGGTTGTGTCCCAATTGGGATTTGACCTCTAGGGTGAAAATGTCCACCAACAGGAATCTGGTAATTAGGTGTGAAAGACTGAATGGTTCCACTAGGGTTAGTTCCTCCGATAGGGGATGGAAGATACCCTTTGGAAGGGGGTCAAGGAAGTGTTGGAATAAAACCAAGAACAAGATGGTGCCTAGAAGGAGTGGAAGTGCCAGGAGTCCCAGATGGGATTCATGTAGGAATGAGAATAGAAGCATTCAATGCATGATATCTGGGAGGAAGCGTCGGGGTGAGTCTGGGCGAAAGTGGCATGCCAATGGGGGCCTAGCTAGCCACCGTATTCTTAGTATGAAGATTCGTAGTATCTGGGACCATTGTATGATGGGCCATTCGAAGGGGGATAGTCAAGATATGGTCGGTTGGCTGAGCGTCCGAACCAGGGAAATAATAGGCAGTAGTAAAAGGTATCACGTCTAGATCGAATGTTTCAGATGACTTAGGTGTGACAGTGATATCAATGCTTGCTCCTGAGCCAAAGAGATCCCGTCTAAAAATGCCAGTAGTCCAAAAAGGATCCTGACCTTCAGGGCCTATGAAAGGTCTGGTGGGTAATCTAGAAGACTCAACAACAATATCTCTGGATGAATTTACTCGAACAATACGTCTCACAGATTCGGGAGGAAGTCGCAAGCCCTCTCAAGAATCTGTAATTTGGAACTGTTCTAAAGAGTTGGTTCTTTCCAGTCGTGGAGTGGCAACGTATTGGACTTCAGTCTATTGAGGAGATCCCTCTGGTGAGTTCGTAGGCAAGGGTTAAGAACCTTCCAGATCTTCTGGGGGTAGTCCTTGCATTCTACGTGAATGATGTGGAGGGTTAATGGTGATTGAGAGAAAATATCACGAAAGAAATTCTATGGCCAACTTACGGAAACAAACAACACACACTAGTAAAATCTAGGAATCAAAACCAAGCAAACAAGACCTTCCTATTCCGAAATCACTAGTTGGTGATGAAATCCAACTTCGAGATGTCGAGACAAGAAGGGGATGGGCTAGGGTGGAAAAGTTACATTGACAACCTGCTTAACGGACTTACACCTTGGTGCAAGCTCCCACACATAATTGTGGGTATACCCTCCAAGGAGTCTGAGTGAGTCTGGACAACGTCGATTCTAGGTACTGCGAAGACTTATCCCTCCACAATCACCTTGTGTAAGACGCTAAGAAAATAGGTTACTAAAGTTACCACAAACAACAATGATGCCTGGGGGAACAATCGACAGTCCGATCCACATGCAAGGGCAAGGTATGTAGCCCAAAATCAACTTGAGAGGTGCCCACTCATCATTGTGGGTATACCTTCAAGCGACCCCCGTAATATGTGCAATCTCTACACCGAGATCAACAAAGTAGGGTGAGTAACTTTGTCAATCTCAATGCGACCTCAGGTTTGACCCTTTTGTGAGAAGGGATTCCCAGGACAAAATGTTGCAAATGGAATTTGACACTCCCTATGACAAGATACTATTGTGTGTTTTACGCTTTGGAGAGTATGTCTCACTACCTATTCCAAAGCTCTAGCCTAGCTAATGTTGGTGCAAAAGATCCCTAGAAAAAGTTACTAGTTGAATTTTAAAGTTGCGCAATATTATTAAAGGTTGTTGTTACGCAAGAGGGAGACGCAAATGAAACCAATTTTGTGTAAGACTCTTACCCAACAATGCGTAAATAAAAATGAATGATTCAAATTTTTGTTCGATGAGTTCTATCTACAACAGGGAAAGAGGAGTTTTCTGGAACAATGTGAACTACAATGTACGATCTCTTTTGAAATGTAGTACCGAACAATCATTGACAATGTAAATTCACTATTCGTTCTCTTTCAATACTTTAATGCCAATATTTTCTAAATAAATGATTGCTTAAAAGAAAAAGACTTTAATTTTTTTTTTTGTTATAAACCCAAAAATGGGGATGGAACTAAGAAAAAGTAAGCAACCAATGAAAATAAAATACTCAACAACACCCAAATTGATCTTTCATTGAAGATAAAAATAACAAACTGATAAGAAAAAAAAAATCTATTCAAATGCATATGATTTTTTTTTTCCAAGCAACAAACAATCTAAAAGGACAATTAATCCCAGCTTTTAATCCAATCAAAGGATTTTTATCAAACAAGAACTCGGATCTCAAAATCCGATATTATACCCTTGTTGATAAAAGGTCACGAAGAAAAAATTGGGAAAAAGAGTAAGAAGAGTTTTCGATCTCCGAAAACTAATCAACCGCAAGATCTGAAGTCAAGAAACAGTCAAACACTGGCAAAAGAAGTTCTCCCCAGGTAGAGAAACAAATCTGGGCATCAAAAAGACAAGAAGACCTAATCCAAAACTTTTACAAATGAGTTCCCAGCCTGGTAGTGGGGTATAGTGCGAGAATTAGGGATTCTCGCAATCTAGATACAGGTAGGGTGCGATAAGGTCACACTGGATTGAACAGTAGGGTGCGAACATCAATGATTCTCGCAGGTCACAGAGAGATACAGTGAGAGAAGGTTTGTAATCAAGAAACTTTTTGAAAAATGACAAAATTTTTGAGTGAACTTCTGGGTCCTAAGAGTCTATAAGGGCTCTTACAGACTCAGAGACTAGTTGGTAATGAAAAAAGTAGGTTAAGATAAAATGGCCAAGAAAAACCACAAAATGAGTTGTATCCCCAATGGAGTCGCCAATTTTGTTATCAGATAAATCAGTATATGTAGACACTAACAGATCTCCCTAGATCCACCTGGATATAGAACAAAACATGACAGGACATGACGCTTTCCCTAAGAAACTATCATTGAATTTTCTACCAAAGGAGGAACAAGTGACATACCTTTATATCGCTTCCTTAGGTCCTTGTTGTTCCTACTTCACTCCGGTGCTCTTGCGAGATCAGATCCAGGACAACACAAACCAACCAAAGTGAAGATAATAAAGTATATTCAATGACGACCTATGTACATGATCAAGGAATTATGCAATAAAATAAGAGTGATTTTATGGGAAAGGGACATGCCACTGTATTATATTAATATGAAAGTAGAAGATACAACTAGATCGCCTTGATGTCACAAGCTTCCTTTCAATGGTCCTTTGTTCCAACACACACACTTGCTCCAAATTTGCATGAAGAAGATCCACTAGGGCTTGATGGACAAATGGAGGCCTCAAGCATAAATTCAAACATGATTCCTCACACAATTCTGAATCTATTCTTTCATCAATTCTTTAGTCAATCTTGCTTAACCTCTTCCTTGAGAAACCTTTCATTATATAGGAGAAGGAGAGATGGTTAAAGGGATGTGGATGATCCCACTAAATATGAGAAGTCAGTAGGATGCCAACCATGCGAATGCCAACTCATTTTCTAGAAGATTCTCTTCTAGAACCTTCGTAACTTCCTCTCCCTTCTAATCTTTGAAGTAGGTTCACACCCTACCTATGGAGCAGACTGCGAACATATTGCACTCCAAGTATAGGGTTTCCTGCGAGAATCAGGGTTTCTCACACCCTATAATACATGTATCCTGCGAACTCATCTTAAAAATATGTTTTATGGAAGAATACAACAATCACTTTTCTCAGGCAAAAGGTCCTTATGAGGGCCTGAACACACAACTGTAGAGACACCACCAGAGTGACCAAAATAATGTGTAACACTTAGGCCTAGTGATTTTTGTGGGTTTTGTGCACTGATTCCCTTGCTTTTGTCTCCATGGGGTTAGGAAACACCACTCAGCGTAAAAAATCATGAATTTTCTTCTCTTTTCCTTTCCTTGAAATAATTTGCAGAAATGAAATATTATTTGCAAGCCAAAATACATCCAGAGTGAAAATTTTCTAGTCAACAGATGATCCTATGAATTATAGGGTTATAACAGTGGCTCCACTTGGGGATGGCAACTCTTTTGGGAGGTGTCAAGAACCACTGAACTCTGAATATGCAAACCGGTGCTTTATTCATCGGGCTGATCCCAAAATTATTCTGCAACCAATAACTGTTTTGATCTTTCAACTGAAACCAAACCAAAATGAACACTGCTAAAAAAGAGATGCTCGGAATGTTGAGCTTATTCACATTCTCCTACCTACCCTATACTGCTGAAAATCATGCTAAATCAAATAATACAAAAATTCCAATGAAGCCAATCAAGTAGCTTCTCTACTAGCTACATAGAACTTGCATAGGCATCATGAAATGATTTCCATCATGATCTTCATCACAAGGGGCTTGATAATCACGACACATAACAAAAAATCTGGAAATGCATTGTGGCTCTGTGACGAACAATTTCTCCATATAAATAGCCACTGGATTAAGATAAACTTGACCTATTACTGGATATTCAAATTTAACCAACTCAACTTCATGATTCGATGCTATAGTTGTGTTATTTGCATCTTCATGCACTTCTAGACATGGCTGCAAATGTTCTGGTGGGTTTTGAAATGATACTTCTGCTAAACACACCCCTGTAGCTGACTTCTTGATCATGTCAATATCATAACAACTTTTCAGCTCGTGACTGGCGAATGAAGAATGATTTTGATCACACAGGTCATCCAACCGATCAACTATTGGATCCTGAAAAGACTAACAAGACTGCCGCATTGACTCAAATGAAATTTCCTGCCTTTTAATGTATTTATCCTTCAACTCTTGTTCAAGAGTCTCCTTCAAAATTTGAAATGAATTATAATCTAATGGGACAGAATTACATTCCACTGTTTCAAATCTTGTTTCGAGCTCTGGACTTCCATCTGGACTTTGAAAATCAAGGGAAATTAGTGACTGTGATTTTGGGTCTAAAACAGGGCCCATGTCATCAATGCCGTCCTTTACTAACTCATCAGAATTTTTTTTGTCTTCACTATTTACAACTTGCCTAGAGTTTCTTTTCATAAATTGAAAAGATGAGAAACATAAGGGCAAAGATTTTTCCCTTACTCTGAAATTTTCTGCATTTTCCTCATCGCTGTCATGATTGTTGGGCAGAGGATGATTGTCATATCTGAGCTGTAACTGATCTTCCTCCTGCCAATGACATGCTGTTGGTTGCTTTGAACAGTCAACATCTATTTCAACCTCATGATCATGATCATACTGATCACACTTGGGTAGATTATGCCAGTAAGAAAATTCATCAAACATGCACATCATATCAGCTGATGGATCTTCAACAACATGACTTGGAACTTCATCTTCGACTATATTGTGAATTGAATACATGAAAGAATCATTATCCAAACCATGGTACCAAGGGTGAGCTACAAAATGTTTGGGAACTGTGACCTTTTCTTTCTCTGAAATCAATGGAACATAATGTCTTTGGACAACAAGCTCATCTTTCCTGCTAATCTTCTGCATCATCTCTTCCATGGCACTGGCCAAGATGTCCAGTTTAGATTCTGATGACTTCAACTTCTCTTTTTGTTTGTTCTTTACCTTTGACATTTTGATCAACAAGTTGGCCTCCACATCAACTATAATGTTCCACATTTCTTTGAGAGTTGTAGTGTTCCTTTCTCTTAATTGGAATGCCATATCAGGATCGAAGGCATCTGGGAAATGCAAATGAGCTGATCCTGGGGGTGGTCTTATATCAGTAGGCATGGCATGATATATCTTATTGAACCTTGCTGAAAACTGAGGTACTGTCTCCCCTGGTTGTCTTTTCAAATGGTCATATTCTTCTAGGATGAGAAAAACATTTCTCATGATCACCCATCGATCTAGGAAAACTTGCACAAACTGATGGAAATTGTTAATGCTTGCATCTGGGAGATTTTTAAACCAATTTTTAACTTTTCCTTGCAAAGACAAGGCAAACATCCGGATATAGACATCGTCATCTTCAACCTCATAAAGGTCAATGAAACCTTCAAGACTTTGGATATGCTTTTCAGCAGTGATCTTAACATTTTCTCCATCAAACCTGGGCAGATTATTGATGTAATTGACAGGTAGGTCATGGAGAATAGGAGGCAAATCTAGAGGTTTGTATATGTCTGGGATTTTCTTAGGTATAGGAGGTAAAGCAAGGGGCTTATAACAGGCTGGAATTTTGACCTGTGAATCTAAACTTTTCACATATGTATCATAGATCTTTACATTTGTAGGAAATAAAGTAGGAGGCTTATGTCTATCAAGGCTTCCTGTAGGTGTAGGAGTGGGTACTAGAGCTATGGGAATGGGCTCAATCCTTTGAGGTTCATCAGGTTGAAATGGTCATCTTGAACTTCAACAATATACTCTGGACCAGGATCATGATAAGAGAGAAAGTAATTGAAGATGAAACCAATAATATCGTGAATACAATTTGAGCTTGAGTACCTAGTCTTTCTAGGCTGCTTGGTCATACTTCAGGTTCTTCCTCCACTGGAGTCTTTGAGTCGACATTGTTTGGAGATGATTGGAGTCGCCAGGTGAAATATTTCAGCCTTCTTGTGTTTGGTCATTGTTCACCATCGGTGATTAGATCTGGAACTTTGAAGTGTACTATTGGGGAAATCGTTCCCCAATATGGTCACCATTATGTTAGCACTCTGTAATTTGCCCAAGGTTGTGAAGGCAGTCACATAGGCAATATAAAAAACACTTCGATTCTTGGATATATCCCTCCAAGACTCAGAGAGGGATCTCTCTCTCTGATATAACTTTGTTGGAAAGAATATATTAGGATAGTTATGCAGAATATGGGTTTGTTTATGGATTTGGTATGTATGGGAGATCGAAAACTTGAATTTTCATTGCTCCATGGGGTCTACCTTTCTGAAAATGGATCTATCTCAGATGTAAAAGATTGTCTCCACAGGGTAGGATAACAAGACTGCTGGATCAAATTGAATTAAATGCAAGTGGAGGAGAGGAAAATAAGGGAAAATGCATGAAGCAGAGGAGCAACTAAGAATTCCTATGCTCAAATTCAGATGAAAATATGCAGATCATTAAAATACTAGAAACAGAGTGCAAAAAACAAGTTATGTTCTGAATATTTCTTTCAATGATTAGATCAGGGAAAAACATGAATGGATTAACCAAGTAAGAAAACATTTACTCAGAGAAAAACATCACCATGGATTCTAACACAAGAATCCTGTAGCTACAATTTTTATTTCTAGAAAGTCATCAAGAAAATTACAATGTATCCCCTGTGGGGCATGAATCCAGAGCTCAATCATCAACCCTTTTAAATTAAACTCACATAAATAAATAAGAGATACCCCCAACAATTTTTGGAAGTCGGATTCAACTGCCTCGGCCAAAAATAACAACAAATCCTCAAAAATCCTGAACTGTTAGCCATGAAAGACGGGCTGAATTTCTGCAAAAAGGGGTCCGCACAGACATCTTTTTCTCTTCAATGATGACACCTGGGAAAAAAATGAAGGAGGTTATTTTATATGGGCATGTTCTGGACAAAAAATCCTTTGGTTTCGCCAAATTCGCCTCCATCTCTCCGTAACATCTCCCGCAAAATCGAGACTGTAACAGGAAAACCAAAAATCCGAAAAATGAGGCTGAAAGACAGATTTGATTCTCCCAAATGGTGGCACCTCTGAAAAATATGGAAGAGGTTTTTTTCCTTCATCCCGTGATGAACAAAAACCTCTCTATGTTTTTTAAAATCTGTCTCCGTTAGTCCATAATCCGCTTCGGAAGATGAGGTGTCAAATAGATAAAAAATGGGCGGTTTTGAAAAATTGGGGGAAAGTGGTTTTTTGGGGAAAGGTGGTATTCTGGACCCCCCCTGAGGTGGTAAGTGGTATTTGGAAGGGGAGGGGTGGGGTCCAAAATGACCTGGAGGTGTCAAGTGTCCCTCCCAATACCACTTATCGGACCCCCCCCTCCGTTAAAGTTTGAAAAGCACGGGGGGTCCGGAATTTTTTATGTCCGTGGATTAAATTTTGGGGATGTGTGCATATGAAATTGCGAGAGGGTAGAAACTTAGGATAGTATTAATTTTTTATTTTTATTTTTTAATATTTGTTATACGTTGTATTTTATTTTGTTTTTGTTTAATTTGTTTCGTTTTATTATATTTTTTATTGTTATTTTCATTATTATTTATTAATGTTTTATTATATGTTTTATTTAGTTTATTGCGGGTTTTAATTTAGTTTTTTATTGTTTTAATTTTATAATTTGGTTTTTATTATGTTTTTAATGTTGTTTTAATTTTAATTTTTATATGTTTTGTTTAATTAATATTATTTTAACATTTAACACTAACCTAAAATAACCTAAACACTAACTTAATTATTAGCTAATTAATTAATTAATAATTAATCAATTGCTAACAAAACTAACTTAGCTTATTGGTCTAATTACACTATATTTATTAACCTTATTGATTTATTGTTCTTTTTGTTAATCCTAAGTTTGGTTTATGCATGGATGGTTGGCGGGATAATGGAGGATGATGTCATGAGGCAGGGGCGATATGGTATTGCCAGTATGGTGGTAAGTTGGAAGGGTGGTAAGAAATAAGTGGTATGGAGTGGAGGAGGTCTGATGCAATGGATTGATGAGACGTTGGGACAGGGCCCGCTGGAAAAACCGCATCATTCCGGAACCCCCCCGCCGACCGTTAAAGGCAGAACGGTCGAGGGGGTTCAGAATCGCATGTAGACCGTCCATCTGCACACTGTCATGATGACCGTAGATTTGTGTGCACTTGTTAGTCACCATTCCGGATCCTGCCCCCCCCCACCACCATTAAAATCATAACAGTCAAGGGGGTCCAGAATCCACTGTTAGCCGTTGATCTATGCACAGCTAGATCGACCGTCGATCTAAGCGCGTTCTTTATTTTCTAGGCGTGAATGCAGCAAAAACTTAGGCCTAGTGATTTTTGTGGGTTTTGTGCACTGCTTCCCTTGGTTAGTCTCCATGGGGTTAGGAAACACCGCTCAGCGTAAAAAATCATGATTTTTCTTTTCTTTTCCTTTCCTTGAAAATAATTTGCAGAAATGAAATATTATTTGCAAGCCAAAATACATCTAGAGTGAAAATTTTCCAATCAACAGATAATCCTATGAATTATAGGGTTATAACAGACTATAAATCGTCAAAGACAAAGAGTGACTTCAAGGTAAGGAAAGAAAATGCTAAAATTTCAAACAAAAGGTGATAAATTCTTAGAAAGCAGAGTGTTGAAAGCCAAGACTAAGATGTACTGAGATTGTAAGACTCTGAGCAACTACTAAAAGCAAGAAATGAACCTCAGAGAATGAAACCCTAGAAGATTTTTCATATAAAAGGGGCAGCTCTCTGGTGTAAAGGGCACCAGAGAGTTCCGACGCTCTGTTTAAGACCAACAGGGAGTGCCAACGCTCTAGTAGCAAAGGTAGGGGAGCACCAGGCTCTTAACGTTCAGAAAAATGCCCAGAAAATAAAAAATTCAACCAAACTCAGAAAATCAAAGTGAATATGATGAAATAAAGAGACAATCAATAGATCTAAGAATCAGAGACACAGTATGGAGAAGGGCAAAGAATGAGCAAAGGCCAAGACAAGATGTAGGAAAGGAATAAAAAATCAAAGCTCCTCCCCAGTGGAGTCACCAATTTCTGTTACATGATAATCCCCCAGTGGACAAGTGGATTTCCTCTTGGATACTAGACCCTATGACCAAGACAAAAAAGTGCTATTATGGACACTGACATTCCTTTTTTATGAAGTTGAATTATCAAAGAAGAAGAAGGAATAATAGTAAATACCTTTTTACCGACGTTTGTCCTTGCTCGATCCAGGATGATCTTGATCTCCAAGTTCTTCAGAAGGTCCTGTAATATAATGAGCAACAACAATGATACTCCCTACTCTACCATTATTAGCTTCATAATGGATCTATGAAAGAAACAAGTTCATGAAACGTACACAAACTTTAAAGGAAACATGCCAAGCATAGATTTATATTAATGAGAACAAAGTGGTGCTTACAACCATGGATGTAGGTGCAACAAATTCACCAAGCTCCCTTTGTCCAGACCCTTGCTCAAATAATCCACACACATAATGTTGATGCTTCAATGATATCTTCCTTATGAGATCATAATTTAAATGCTTCACAATGTCTCCATCCCCCTTTCACCATGAGAAGGCCTCCTTATATAGGCTTGGAGAGGCCTAACCACTTGAGAGATCTTTGGGATAAGTTGAGGATTCTTCTCCTTCAGTTGTGGATCTTCCCTAAGATCAAGGCTTGACCTCAGATTTGAATCCAACTACCTTTAGAGATCGAGGGGATTCTTCCTTGATTTGTCTCAACAGTCCAAAATTCGCCCAAAAAGGGCAGCGATCCCTCAAAAGGGGGCACAAAGCGTTCTAACGCTCCCCCAAAAGAGGGAACATAGTGACAACGCTCCCTGACAGTGTATAGGGGAGCACTACCTTTCAAAAATGATATTTGAGTGGGTTTCTCAGTGGAAAAAGACTTGTACTCTTTGTGAAATGAATTCTCCTCTTCAAAACTAGTCTTTTGGGGTGTCTTGTCAATGATCTTGATAATGTCGTCCGAGACACAACATAGACAAGATGAAAGTATCATATTTTAGACACTTGCAACCAAAATGTGACACTTGCGACATTGGTGATGACGACACTAGGCCATCATCGTAATGAGTGATTTTGATGTGTAATAGTAAGTTAACTATGACAACAATTTTAGCAGGATCAACCAACAAACCCTGTTTACACACCACATGTCCTGATAAAATGCCAAAAGGTACGCTGAAAATACACTTCTTAATATTGAATTAGATCTGAAATTGTCTACAACTATCCAACATCAACCTTGATACTTCAACATTATCTTTCAACAAACTGAACAATGTCCAATCATCCAAGTAAAACTCCAAAAATTTGTGAATAAAGTCCTTAAAAGCTGCTACTACTACTCTTGAAAAAATGGCTGGTGCATTCTTCAATCCAAATGGCATAACTGTATACTGGAATGATGCCCACTACGTATACAATGTTGTCTTGTGTCTATCTTCTGGTGCAATCCTTACCTGATGATAACCTAAAAATCCATCTGTAAAAGAATAAGATTCTTCACCCCCTACGTTCTCCAAAACTTCATCTATAAAAGGGGAAGAAAAATGATCACATAGGAAAGCATCATTTAACTTTATCAAATCTACAAAGATCTTGATCCCTCCTTGCTTATTTTCTTGCACCACCATAAGAATGATCCATTATGACTCTTCTACGGGTTCTATAACACTAGCTTCTAGCATCTTGTCAATTTCTATCTTTACCTTCTCTTTGTATATTGGATTCAATCTATACGACATCTGTCTGATATGTCTTGCTTATGGTTTCAATGGGATTTTCATCTCTCCTAGCTCTCCTACTAGCCCGTTCATCTCCAAAAATGTTGCCATAAATAAGTCACTATACTCACCCAGTAATTTTGTGATCCTCTCTACTGTCTGATGATCCCAATAATCTCCAATACTACCCATCTTTGGGTTATATACAGTTCCAATGTTTACCTTCTTAATCTTTAAAGGTGCAACATGATATTTTGAGTCCATCTTGGGACCTTCTACTTCTCTTTCACCTTCTACTTTTGGGATCTGGATATTGAACGAATTATCTTCTTCAGGTTCTTCTACTTTTGCTACATGATAACAATGCAACAATTGTTTAACTGTCTGACTAGACTGCCTCTGAGATGCTGTAATTATTTAAAACTATGGTTCTTCAAATATCCTGTCTCTGACCACTTTCAACACTGTATCCATCTCTGGATTGTTATGTTCAAAGGAAAATGTAACTACAAAACTCTGCTGTATTTCTTCCCAGTTGGCAGTTTCTCTGCATTGTTCCTATTTTGTGTACTAGCTTTTTGGAATGTCGTCTAATGTGTGAATAAAATGGCGTGTCCATTCTTCTAGTGGTACTAATATCCACTGAACTATGTAGTTCTCTACATGCTCTTGGGGTTTCCAAATCCTTCCTATTTCTCCTCATATTTGTGTTCCTTCTCCATGCCAAATCTGATGCGCAGTAACCTTTTGCACTGGAACCAATTGTCAATCTTTTCCTTGTGTGTACCCCACCATCTTGCAGGTGTAGATTTTAAAGCAATATCAAGTGTTGGTAATCTCTGGTTTTCCATAAAATCTATCTCAGATTTCATTAAAAATTCTTCTAAATCATTTAATCCATAAAAGGTGGGTGGTTCTCTTACCTATGTACCAACCCATCTCAGCATGTGCGTCAGTCTGGCACATCTTCTAGTAGATAATTCATGTAATCATTGTTGCCAGTTTTCTAGTCCAGTGTTAGATTCTGAAGCAAAATAATTAATACTTCTCCAACTGTGCATGCCATCTGCAGTTGGGTTGATATAATCTTCTTTGCGTGCGGTATTTCTATATAGTTGATTCACATATTCTATAAGAATATTATCCATCACAGGTTCTACATACTTGCCTCCTTCTAATAGATCCAATGGCGTAATAAATTTGTATTATCCAGACTCAAATATCATCTTCCTTGTCTTCAAATTGATAATAGCATGGTTATCAAAGGCCCAATCCAGACCCAACAATGCTGGATATGGGGAAGTATTGTCCACTATGTCTATGACTTCAAAGTCAGCCATGGTGCACACACCATCTAGATCAACTAGAATCCCCTTCAACCTTCCTATTGGCACCACTCTATGTTTATTTTCTAGCTTCAAATGGATAGGTGAATACCCTAATTGTGGTTCTCCCATAGCTTCCCAAGTTTTCTTTGGCAGAACATTGACTTCAGATCCTAAGTCTAGTATAATATCCCCCATATTGAAATATCATATGTTAGCATTCAATTTGAATCCCCTACTAGTTCTTCTCTTCTTTCAGATCCGATTTACCCTTTTTACCCCTTCTTTCCCAGGATTAAACTTTTCTAACAAATTCTGTAGTACTTGTAAGGAATTTTTATCACTCAACAATTTGACAAAATCTCCCAAAACGTTTCTTAAGTTACTTACTTGTTCTAAAGACTACTCTTGATTGGTGTTGGCCCTTGGTTATGGAAGTAAACGAAGAATAAGGAAGAAAAGGAAGAATGTGAACTTCGCGGAAGACATAGTGACTGTTACTGGGTCGAAGTGAGAAAAAGAGTAGAAAAGACGGAGCTAAGTCTGAGAAAGCAAGCCATTGGATGAGGAGATCGAGGATGACATATAATCAAGTTAGAAGGATCATGGAAAGCTCAGCAAGAGGAAAGAGCCACCATTGGATGCTTTGGAGCACAACACGAGAAGGAAGGAAAGAAAGGATGGCAAAGCACTGAAAACATGGGTCAAGTTGACCTAGGGTTTTGGTATCTAGGGTTTTGACACCTAGGTTTCAGCCTAAGGATGTCGGTGAGTGATTGTAATGTATAAATAGAGGTCAAGAGGACCTGGGATGGGTTTTTGTCATTGTTGTTACTATTGATGGTGTTATAATTGTTGTTGTGTGATTGAGTGAGTAACATCATGGGAGAGAGAAGTGCTGAGTACGAGAGCCTTTTGTATTGTAAGATCTTCAGCTGGGTGTGAAGATCAACCTTGTAGCTGGGTGTGCAGGGAGGAGAGAGATAGAGAGATAGAGAGAATAAGGAAGAAGATCTGCTAGCTAAGAGTGAAAACAAGAACTATATGCTTCATCTTAATACATTATAAAGAACATTTCTATCGACGTAGCCCTAGAGAGAGGGTGAACCATGTATATTTTGTGCTGTGTGTGATTGATGATCTATTATTGTCATTTGATATATTGATATTGCATAACTGTGTTAGATCTGATAGATAGTTGTGTGGAATAGATCTAAGTTGATAAGTGATATAGTTCCCTTGGTTGTAGACATCTCTGTCCAACAACCCCCCCATAGTTGCTTCGGGTGAGATTGCATCTGCTTCGCAGGTGTAGCCGAAAGTGCCAGTAGTTAGGGCTTGTTGGTGCACTCTTGGAGTTGAATCCTGGGTTTGCCCTTGTGCCAACAATTGGTTTGATCAAATAATAAGGGCATGTCATATACTGGCATCTCATTTACTGGCTTCGTTCCTAAAGTGGACACAATATTTTCCTTCAATATTTCTTGTCTAGCTTCTTTGAATATCTCTTTCTCTTTGCATGCATGAAACTTATGCTCTGGCGTTGTATTCTTCCTAACCCACTAGTACTCGTCCTAATCCTTTTTGGTTTCATATTCTCCTGTTTTAGATCCACCTCTATTCACTAAGTTATTCTTCTTCCCATCTTCTTCTCTTTTTCCCACCCCGATCCATTGTATGTTCTAATTAGTATGGTTCTACTTGTCCTGTAATTTTATCAACAATGTTGGATAGTCCTCTGTTTCATGGTTTGCTATGCAATAGTACATACATGTCGCAGGTGGCTGTGGGAAGTCTCTTGCATAATCCCTGGTTTCTGGCTGTTATGACACACTACTGGTCCTCGTCCTCCTCCAAAACCTCTTCCTCCATGACCTCCTCCTCTGAATCCTCCTCTATTTCCCTAATTATCTTCGTGTAGTGTGTTATACTAAGGTCCTTGATTGTACTGTGACTGCTGATTATTATACTGTTGTGGTGTTTGCATTGTTGTGCAGGGTTATATTGTTGTTTCCCTTGAAACTGCTGTGCATTATACCATGGTTGTGCTGCAAACTGCTGCATGAGATTGTACTATGGCTGCTGCGCAGTGTTATACTATGGTTGCTGCACAAATTGTCTTGTTACATGTTCATCCTGCACCCTGTATGTATCTGCGATCCTTTTTTTCATCATCTCCAAGGTTCTACAGTCCTTTTCCTCATGTCCAACTGACTTAAAAAAGGTTACAATATGTATTCTTCGGAACTCTTTGATATTTTTTCATCAAGGGGTAATGATAGGGATCATGTCCATGTGTTTTTCAAATCTCACACCATGGTCCTCCTAGGGCCAAAGGGTTTGACATACCCACTCTAATATACTGTGAAAATAATAGACACTCATTCTTGTGATGACCTTCTATCTTGCACATTGTACACTAGACATCTTCTCTTTTCTCCTTTCCTTTGTTCTGATTTAGCTGGAATGTTAAGTTCTTCAAATCTTGCTTCAACTCTTCCACAATTGGATATGTATGCTTGTATTGGTTTTCCTATAACTATAAGGCTACCTGCAGGGCTTCACCATGACTTTGGAATTTCTGTGGTCTCAAGGGATACTTCAAGTGTGGCAACAAATAATTAACAAACAAATACCTATGTTGCGTGTTATAACCCTATAATTTATAGGATCAATTGGTGACTGAAATGTTCTCTCTTTAAGTGTTTTTGTCTGTCAAATGATTTTCCATTCTGCAAATAATTTGAGAAAAAGAAAAAGAAAAGAGAAAGAAAAAGAAAAAGAAAAAGAAAAGAGAAAGAAAAAGAAAAAGAAAAAGAAAAGAAAGAAAAAGAATAAAAGAGGGCATAAAAGAAATTCAATAGAGCCCCATGCAATAACAATGATCTGGTCCATACCGTTCAAGCATGGCCAAGTTCTTTTCAATTTATGTTGATAGGAGTAGTGAATAAGCTTGGCTAAACTGTTTAATCTTAGCCAGGTGATTTAGGTTAGCTAGTGAATAAATTTGACCAAACTACCTAATCTTGGTCAGATAAACCCAGGATAGAGTAATTTATTAGTCCAATAATTTAATCTGGGCTAATTGTCATAGGTAATTAGGTTAGAGCATAGGGTAGTTTGCTTTATCTCAATAAAACAAGCATGATGATCAATGATGAACCATATCTTTGAGGTTTAAAGGTTTGATTTTTAGCCCCCCCCATGGTGATAAAGACAGGGAAAGCTTGGGCAAACCCACAAAACACACTTATCCTAAGTTTCTGAGCAAATATGATTTTGCGCTCACCAAATAAATACCACACATAGATGAACGACTGGAGAGCGGGCGCCCAGATCTATGGCTGACAGGTCTTTCCAGACCCCCCCGACTGTTCTACCTTTAACGGAGGGGGGGGGGGGGGNCATCAATGGCTTAGATTGAATTCCAGACCCCCCTGACCGTTCTTCTTTTAATGGTGGGGGGGGGTCCCAGAATGTTAGTTAAATATTGCGCATAGATCTACGGTCCAGGAGCAAGCACACTGATGGACGACTCATATTGTTTTTCGGACCCCCCCGACCATTCTATTTTTAACGGAGGGGGGGGGGTCCGGAATGGAATGTTTACTGATGCGCCCTTTATCTCTACATGGCAGGAATTCATTGGTTCTGAATCCCACCACTTATTACTATCTGACATGCCTTGTCACACCATGACATCATTTTCCACCTCTTTCCCTAAGGGTCACGTCTCATAAATCTGTCAGTCCTTTCCCCTATTCACCTGTTATGAGTCCCTTCACCATGGTAACTTCCCTCAATCAATACCTTCCACGTCACCTAGCAGTATTCTTCAATCATTGTCACCTGCCATCTCACTCTCTAAACGACCTGTTGGCCATTTATTACTGGCTCACTTATCCATTAACTTGCTGACCTGTCTCCCGCACCCAATGGGTATCCGTTTGCTCAATACTACCATCACCCTTCATTCCCTCATAATTTCCTTGTTGCCGCACCAGAGAATTTTTCCTCATTTTCCTCTCCGTTACAGTCAATCGTCCAAAGCCACCATCATCCCCACTAACGATTGTTTGATTTGCATGTATTTTTATAGCGATGGCGCCAAAATCAAAGAGGACAGAAGCTGAGGAAAATCCTTCCTCACGCCTCCTGTCGAACTCGATAGGATCCCTCTGGTAGACAAAGACCATTTAATCACAGACACCAGATGCGAGTTTGACTTGACATATTTATAGTCATGGCTAAAGGACATTTTCTTGGACCAAAGTGACAAAATCGGGCTCTGGGAGTCAAACCTTCCCCTGTATATTTTCCCCCAGGTTCACCATTTCCCTGAATTCGCCCTCAAATGCCAGGCTCATTACCTCCCCGACCAGAGAGCCATAATTTCTTCATCAGGAGAACTCTATTCTTCATTACACCAGAAGCCATTGATCAGATGATGCAGATACCCAGAGATGAATCCGCCTCACCTTTCAACCTTGAAATCATCATAGAACTATACCAGAAATTATCATTCCCTCAAAGAGCTCAGATTTTTGAGCTTTTTCTCCCACAGGCCGCTCAACTCCCCACTACAAATCCCCCATATCCTTCATCCCTGTTCTGAGTGAAGGGAAACCAGGTCATCTCATCGCTCTGTGCCCTGCTTGGGTATTTTTTGGATCAATGGGTGGATGAGCCCATATTGGGTTTTCTTTCCATCTTCTCCATAGATGAGAAACCCACCACTCAGTTCGAATACAACACTTTCCCGGCGGACAACATTCATGAGCAATTCTCAAATTTTGCCATGGAAGGCATGTTCCGGTACTCCTCAATACTAGCTTACATGTTTATTTTCTTCCAAGTGGAAAAATTTTCCTTTTCAATGCATAAGATGGACAAGGATGGGAGGTCACAGGCAGTAACAACATGGACTTTGCTTCTCAGACAAAACTCTTCAGAATTCAGTTTCAAGCATTTCATCAAGCAGTTCTACCACCCAGTGGTGAGCATGCTCAGTGGTAGACCTGAGCTGAGAATAAATGAGGAGATTCATAGGATCCTACACCTCTCAGATCTTGCAAGAATGGGAGACTAGTACCTGTACCAAGACCACACAGAGATCAAAGTGTATGGGTGCAAATTGGCATCATAGAAGTTTCCCAAGTATTTGCCCGTGAGGATATTTGCCCTGGAATATATAAGACAAATGATTAATTAAGATGACATACATTTTGTGTCTCTGAAGAAGAAGCAGTAGATCATAATCAAAGGGCAGATTGGGTCTTTCATCTGCAATAGCCGAGGCGCCGGGGAGGAAGCAGACATATTGCTAAAAGAAATGATTTTTTTTGTTAGTTTCACATGGCACTATGATCCGTGTGGGATAATTTCTGAGATGAGGATTAAAAATAAGAATATCCCATATGTTCATACATCCAGGCCTGAGATAGAGAAGTTCACCAACCAGATAGAATGGGAGCCAAATACTCCGATTGAGACAGAACAATAATACCTTTTGGTCACTATCTCATAGACGACTACACCACAGGTTCCCAAGCAGAAAATGCCCAAGAAGGACACTTAACCTTCCATCACTGAAGTATCGTTTAAAGAGTTCCAATTACACACCAAGAGGCCAAAAACCAGTCAGGTACCTGACACGGCTGGTGAAAATGGAATTCAATCCACTACAACTATGGAGGTTGATTGGTCGCTCCTTAGTACAAGCAACAAACAAATCATGACTACAGTGTTGCCCAAAATGCCTACAGACACTCCACCAGTCAACTAGCCGAGCAAAACAGGACCAAAATTGAGTATTTTTGAGAAGTATGATCTGATCAAAAAGAAAAATCAGACGCTGACCAATAGTACGTATGCTCAGTTCTGGAAGCAAACATCAACTCTACAACACAAACTGTTGTCTGCATTCGACACTAAGAAGGGTTGAATGCACATGGCATTTCTACAAGCACAAGTGCCAGGCCCGAAAGTAATCACCGATTACAAAAGGGAAACATTCAAATTTTAGACTAAAGATGTGCATCCAGCGGAACAAATGGATCTGCATAGGCAAACTGGAGAAATGGTTTTCTCCACATTGGCAAATGCTTCTACTGCTACCTCCAAGTTACAGGTATCCCTGAGCAATGTCCAGACGCAACTGAAGTTAGAAAAAATATCATCCTTTTCCAAGGATAACAGTATTAAGACATTGGAAGAACTGGTCCTCAAGATCGGATATGATCCCTCGAATGTGAAAGCATTCGAGGAGATGCTCAAAAATAAAAATGCCAATATAACATCTCTGAGGAAATAGTTGAAACTGCCACCAATAGAAGACTCACAGGAAAAGGAAATAGTGGAGACGGAAGGGGAAAAGGATGAGATGCTCAAGCTGATCATGGAGTAGAATGCACAGTTGAAGGAAATGGAAGCAGAATTGGAAAAATTAGTGAAAGAGAAGGAGAAGTCAAGGCCCATGGAGACTTATTATATCCGAAATAAATCCTCCTAGAGAAAATCAACCTGCTCCACCAATTCAAAATCCTAACTTCAGAAGAAATCCTCCTCAAATCAGGCAAAGAGATCCCAGGGATCAAAGAGAATAGAGGGGTCCTGATCAACAGATCAGACCACCCCTACAGGAAAATTATGTCGATGAAGGAAAATAGGTAATTGAAGAATTGGAGGACACACACATAAACCTCATGGGAATTCATGATAACGAAGCTATTTTCCTCACTCAGGAAGAGCAATAAATTTTCCTTCTTTCTCAAACATAGGTGAGCGAAGAAGCTGAAGAGACTGAACAATAGGCATAAAATTCCATTATGGAGGTACACAGGAAGTACAATTTGCGAAGTAAGAAGACAGATGAAAATTCCACAAAAAAGGTAACCGAAACTAAGAAAACAGTCGAGACCAAGAAAATCCCCTGAGCCTTCTACCAAGAAGATCCCTCAGAAAGGTAATGATGAAGCTCCAACAAAAATAAACCTTACCATTTTACAAAGATCAGCGCAAACTGAGGTTTCATCAACCAACCCACCAAATACTTCTGCCCAGAAGACTATGGTGGACAAATTAGAATTGTCGAGCCAAAGCAGAGCACCTACACCTTTGAGCCTCGAAGGGGAATTAGCCAAAGTGAAAATTCCAATTCCCCTTTCTGAGTTGACGAGTAAGGATACTTATCAATTGTAGGTGATCAAAGCGCTGAGCATTGAACCTGATATAGGCACAAAGGTCTTAACTGTCGGATCGACGAATCATTCAGACACTGTAAATCTTGTCGATGATCAACTTGAACTCCTTTTTGGCCCTGAAGTTGATGGTCAAACTGACAATGGTGTTGTCACTCCTTTTTACATCAGCCTTAATATACACGACTTGATTCTTCATAATGCTATGTTAGATTCAGGTGCTTCCCATAACCTGATGCCTAAAGCAGTGATGAAAAAATTGGGACTCGAGGTCACTAGACCTTACAAGGACTTACACGGTTTTGACTCCAACAAAGTCAGATGTATTGGATTGATCAAGGACTTATGTATCACTCTAGTTCAGATTTCATCAAAAATCATGGTTATGGATGTTGTGGTCACAAGCATTCCCCCGAAGTATGGTATGTTGATGTTTAGGTCTTGGGGGGCCAAGTTGAAAGGTACTCTGCAGTTGGATATGTCATATGCCACCGTCCCAGTATTCGGGTAACAAAGAAGATTGTACAGGAAGACGTTGATGAAATATATGGTCAGCAGTCAAGATAAGCCACATAATTATCCTCTGTACCCTGCACATTCTGACCTAGATTCCTTCATCCTATATAATGATGGTGATACGGGAGAACAAATCACTCAGCTGGAAGAAGATACATTTGATATGAAAGAAGGCCAAGAAATCATTGAGGTAGAAAGAAAGAAAAATGTGATAAGTGAAGAATTTCCAGCAGATTTCTGAAGCATGGACTTCGATGGAGCTGTAAGCAAAGAAGGAGATGGAGCAGGAGTTTGGTTGCAATTCAGGTATTCGGAAAACCATTCTTACAAATTGAATTTTCAATGCACTAACAACATAGTCGAGTAGGAAGCTTTGATGCTCGGTCTGAAACTTCTAAAGAAAGTTGGTGCCAAACAAATCATGGTAAGAGGCAATTTCGAATTAATTATCAAACAAATCAAAGGTGAGTATGCAACAAAACATCCCCGTCTCAGAGCTTATAGGAATGTTGTTTTGGATGCCCTTAAATGTTTCACTGAAGTTGATTTGCAGGTGATGCCCAGGGGACATAATATTTTAGCAGATGGTTTAACTACGTCAGTAGCTACATGCAAGATACCTTTTTGTTCCACTCCCCCATACATGGTGGAGGTGAAGTGCAGACTGACTCTCCCAGACAACATCAGATACTGGCAGGTATTTGGGAAAGGTGAGAAAATTGAAGATTTTCTACAATGTAAAAATGATTTCGAATGTACAAACATAGACTTAGAAAACGATGATGAAAATGTGAATAAATCCAATTTTGGAAACGACAGTGTAAATAGGATAGATTCAGAAGATTTAGGTGAAGATGAGATAGAATCTGATGTTTTTCATTTAAAGAGTAATGTCTTACCGAGGGGTTTAGTTTCGTTAGAAGACTTATTTGATTTCAATGATGTAGCTAAAAAACCTAAAATCGAAGCTAGTGTGAAAGAGGTTGAAGACGTTAACATAGGGACAGAAGAGAAACCCAGGATAGTAAAGCTTTCTAAATCCTTACCTCCTGAGCAGAAACTCAAATACATTGAACTTTTCAAGGAATATGCGGACGTGTTTTCTTGGGGATATGAAGATTTAAAATCTTATGACACAAGCATTATACAACATAGGATCCCGACAAAAGAAGATCAAAAACCTTTTAGACAGAAACTTAGGAGAATCTATCCCAAGTTACCTCCCTTGATAGAAAAAGAAATCAAAAATATGTTTGATGCTAAAATCATAGTTCCCTTACATTTTTCCAAATGGGTTTCAAATCTGGTCCCAACCCGAAAGAAATCTGGGGAAATCAGGCTTTGCATTGATTTCCGAAACCTGAATAAAGTTTCTCTAAAAGACAACTACCCATTGCCAAAAATGGACCACATATTACAAAAGGTAGTTGGATCCAGCCGAATCTCCTTACTGGATGGTTTCTCAAGCTATAACCAAGTTCTCGTTCACCCAGATGACCAAGAGAAAACAACCTTCACAACACCTTGGGCTACCTTCATGTACGTGAAAATTCCTTTCGGGTTGATGAATGCTGGGGACACTTTCCAAAGGGTATTGGACATCACTTTTGTTGAAGAGCTTGGAAAATTTATTGTTTCTTATCTGGACGACGTAACTATTTTTTCCCAATCCGATGACGAGCACTTAAGAAATCTCAGACGAGTGTTTGAGAAATGAAGGAAATTTGGGATTTCTCTGAATCCTAAGAAAAGCCTTTTCGCATTAGAGGAAGGTAAACTGTTGGGGCACATAATCTCTAAGTATGGAATTAATATAGATCCTAGCAGAATAGAAACCATTCAGAAACTAGAACAACCAAGGAATATCAAAGAGTTACAGTCTTTCATTGGAAAAATAAATTTTCTGAGAAGATTCATACCTAACCGAGCCAAGCTTCTTAGGAACATCACAAACATGTTAAAAAAGGACACAAAAATAAAATGGGACATTGAATCTAAGCAGTCTTTTGAACAAGTTAAACATGCACCCACACAGGCTCCAGTCTTGATCAGTCCTGATTTCACCAAAGATTTTTACTTTTTTTTTTTTTTCGCTTCTGAACATACCATTGCAGCAATATTACTACAGAAAAACAGTGAAGGGTATGAACAACCCATAGCCTTTTTCAGTAAAGCATTAAGAGATGCTGCTTTGAATTATAAAATAATGGAGAAATAAGCTTTTGCCCTGGTGAAAGCCATAAAGGATTTTAGAGTATATATTCTCCATTCCCACACCATTGCATATGTTACGAACGTAGTAGTAAAAGACATGTTAACTCAGGACAATCCAGATGGCCGAAGAGGAAAATGGATTGCTATGATTCTGGAATATGACATAGAGATTAAGCCTACTAAACTGATTAAAGGTCAAGGTCTAGCAAAGTTAATGGCTGAATCCAATTTCCATGCTCTTGATATTAATTTCTTACCTGCAGTAGATGAACAGGGAGAGCAGGCGACTCCAAACATGAAAGAGGAATTTCTAAACTCTCCATGGTACGTAGACCTTATATTTGTTTTGCATAACTTACAAGCTCCCCCTGGTTTGACCAAAACTAAAGCTAGGTTTTTGAAATCGAAAGCATTGAAATTTTTCATTTTAGAAGGCAATGTATATTGGAAGGATCCTGGAGGTATTTTGTTGAAATGTCTGTTAAAAGATGAAGCTGACAAAGTATTGCAGGATTTTCATGCAGGAGACTGTGGTGGTCATCTGAGATGGAAGACCACAACTAATAAAATTCTTAGAGCTGGGTTCTATTGGCCTACGTTGTTCATTGATGTGCACCAGAAAGTGACTTCGTGTCATAAATGTTAGGTTTTTGAAGGCAAAAAGAAGCTCCTTCCTTTGCCTCTGAAACCAATCTCTGTTGAATCTCTTTTCCAGCAATGGGGATTAGAATTTCTTAGAGAAATACACCCTCCCTCTTTGGGCCAACACAGGTGGATTCTTACTGCTACAGACAATTTCACAAAATGGATCGAAGCCGTACCAAACAGGCAAGCTAATGATTCTGTCATTATTAAATTTCTTGAAAATAATATCTTGTCTCGTTTTGGATGTCCTAGAAAGATTATAACTGACAATGCAACTGCTTTTCGATATAAGAAGCTCATAGATTTTTGCAACCAATATCATATTGGTTTGGGTCATTCCACAACTTATTATCCTCAGGGAAATGGGTTGGCGGAGTCATCCAATAAGAACCTAGTGAACATTATTAAGAAGGCTTTGCAAGAAAACAAAAAGTCATGGCATAACAAGCTAGTTTTCTCACTATGGGCTGACAGACTGACCACCAAGAGGTCAATTGGTATGTCACCATATCAGCTGGTCTATGGCACTGAAGCAGTCTTTCCCACTTCCTTAGGAGTTCCTGTCATGAAGTTGCTGCAAGAGATGCAAGCTGAGCCGAATGACTCCCAAAGAAAGATAAACCAGATGATTCACTTGTAGCAATCCAGAGAAGAAGTATACAACAAAACTCAGGTTGTCCAAGAGAGCATTAAAAAGATCTTTGACAAAAGAACTAAAGAAGATGACTTTGAGCTAGGTGACTTGGTTCTGAGATGGGATGCCAAAAATGAAGATAAGGGAAAGCATGGCAAATTCGACAGTCTATGGAAGGGACCTGTCATAATTCAAGCATTCAGAGGAAATAATGCCTTCTTGCTCAACAACAACGATGGGACCAATCTGCCAGGAGGACCTGTAAATGGAAAAATGCTAAAGCACTATTCACCTTCTCAATAGGGCGCTTCAGTCACACTTTCCATTGTACAAACCATTTTCATTTTGCTTACAAGTTTTTGAGTGAAATAACTTTGATCAGATGGTTGAAGCCCACAGAGAAGGCCCTAAGCCACTGAACATCGTCTTCCAATTCTAAAAAATAAAACCAATCAAGAAACAAAGGAAACTATGGAGAAGGTTTTTTAGAACATCAGGAATCAGTATTCTTGGCACTTCACAAGGAGATTACCATCCCCAGGTGGAGCCGCTGTTATAACCCTATAATTTATAGGATCAAATGGTGACTGAAATATTATCTCTTTAAGTGTTTTTGTCTGTCAAATGATTTTCCATTCTGCAAATAATTTGAGAAAAAGAAAAAGAAAAGAGAAAGAAAAAGAAAAAGAAAAAGAAAAGAAAGAAAAAGAATAAAAGAGGGCATAAAATAAATTCAATAGAGCCCCATGCAATAACAATGATCTGGTCCGTATTGTTCAAGCATGGCCAAGTTCTTTTAAATTTATGTTGATAGGAGTAGTGAATAAGCTTGGCTAAATTGTTTAATCTTAGCCAGGTGATTTAGGTTAGCTAGTGAATAAATTTGACCAAACTACCTAATCTTGGTCAGATAAACGCAGGATAGAGTAATTTCTTAGTCCAACAATTTAATCTGGGCTAATTGTCATAGGTAATTAGGTTAGAGTATAGGGTAGTTTGCTTTATCTCAATAAAACAAGCATGATGATCAATGATGAACCATATCTTTGAGGTTTAAATATTTGATGTTTAGCCCCCCCCCCATGGTGATAAAGACAGGGAAAGCTTGGGAAAACCCACAAAATGCACTTATCCTAAGTTTATGAGAAAATATGATTTTTCACTCACCAAATAAAGGTCGTGCATAGATGAATGGCTGGAGAGCGACCGCCCAGATCTACGGCTGACAGGTCTTTCCGGACCCCCCCAACCGTTCTACCTTTAACAGAGCGGGGGGGTTCGAAATTAGAGATAACAAAGGCACACATCTAAATGGATGAGGCGCCAATGCTTTCATCAACGTCTGAGATTGAATTCCAGACCCCCCTGAACATTCTTCTTTTANGGGGGGGGGGGGGTCCGAAATGTTAGTTAAATATCACGCATAGATCTACGGTCCAGGAGCAAGCGCGCTGATGAACAAATCATATTATTTTTTGGACACCCCCGAACATTCTATTTTTAATGGAGGGGGGGGGTCCGGAATGGAATGTTTACTGGTGGGCCCTTTATCTCTACATGGTAGGAATTCATTGGTTCCGAATCCCACCGCTTATTACTGTCTGACATGCCCCGTCACACCATGGCATCATTTTCCACCTCTTTCCCTAAGGGTCACGTCTCATAACTCTGTCAGTGCTTTCCCCTATTCACCCGTTACGAGTCCCTTCACCATGGTAACTTCCCTCAATCAATACCCGCCATGTCACCCAACCATATTCTTCAATCATTGTCACCTGCCATCTCACGCTCTAAACAACCCGTTGGCCATTTATTAGTGTCTAACTTATCGGTTAACCTACTGACCTGTCTCTCACGCCCAACGTGTATCTGTTTGCTCAAAACTACCATCACCCTTCATTCCCTCATCATTTACCCTGTCGCCGCACCAGAGAATTTTTCCCCATTTTCCTCTTCGTTACAGTCAACCGTCCAAAGCCACCATCATCCCCACTAACGATTGTTTGATTTACAGGTATTTTTACAGCGATGGAGCCAAAATCAAAGAGGACAGAATCTTAGGAAAATCCTTTCCTCCAGCCTCCTGTCGACCTCGACAAGATCCCTCTAGAATACAAAGACCATTTAATCACAAACACCAGATACGAGTTTGACTTCGCAGATTTACAGTCATGGCTAAAGGACGTTTTCTTGGACCAAAGTGATGAAATCAGGCTCTGGGAGTCAAACCTTCCCCTGTATCTTTTCCCCCAGGTTCACCATTTCCCCGAATTCGCCCTCAAATTTTAGGTTCATTACCTCCTCGACCAGAGAGCCATAGTTTCTTCATCAAGAGAAACTCTGTTCTTCATTACACCAGAAGCCATTGATCAGATGATGCAGATACCCAGAGCCAAATTCACCTCACCTTTCAACCTTGAAATCATCACATAACTATACCATAAATTATCATTCCCTCAAAGAGCTCAAATTTTTGATCTTTTTCTCCCACAGGATGCTCAGCTCCCCACTACAAATCCCCCATATCCTTCATCCCTATTCTCAGTGAAGGGAAACCAGGTCATCTCATCTCTCTGCGCCTTGCTTGGGTATTTTTCGGATCAATGGGTGGATGAACCCATATTGGGTTTTCTGTCCATCTTCTCCACAGATGAGAAACCCACCACTCAGTTTGACTACAATACTTTCCTGGCGAACAAAATTCATGAGCAATTCTCAAATTTTTCCACAGAAGGCATGTTCCAGTACTCCTCAATACTGGATTACATGTTCATTTTCTTCCAAGCGGACACATTTCCTTTTCAATGCAGAATATGGACAAGGATGGGAGGCCGCAGGAAGTAACAACATGGACTTTGCTTCTCATACAAAACTCTTCAGAATTTTTTCCCAAAAATCCCACAGACACTCCACCAGTCAACCAACTGAGCAAAACAAGACCAAAATTGAGTATTTTTGAGAAGTATGATCTGATCAAAAAGAAAAATTAGACGCTGACTAGCAACACGTATGCTAAGTTCTGGAAGCAAACATCAACTGCACAACACAGACTGTTGTCTGCATTCAACCCTGAGAAGGGTAGAATGCACAGGGCATTTTCGCAAGCATAAGTGCCAAACCTAAAAGTAATCACCGATTACAAAAGGGAAACATTTGAATTTCAAACTAAAGATGTGCATCTAGCGGATCAAATGGATCTGCACAGGCAAACTAGAGAAATGGTTTTCTCCACATTGGCAAATGCTTCTACTATTGTCTCCAAGTTACAAGTATCTTTAAGCAATGTCCAGATGCAAATGAAGTTAGAAAAAATATCATCCTTTGCCAAGGATAACAGGATTAAGATGTTGGAAGAGCTGGTCCTCAAGATAGGATATGATCCCTTGAATGTGAAAGCAGTCGAGGAGATGCTCAAAAATAAAAATTCCGATATAGCATCTCTAAGGAAACAGTTGAAACTGCCACCAACAGAAGACTCATAGGCAAAGGAAATAACAGAGATGGAAGGGGAAAAGGATGAGATGCTCAAGCTGATCATGGAGCAGAATGCACAGTTGAAGGAAATGGAAGCAGAATTGGAAAAACTAGTGAAAGAGAAGGAGCAGTCAAAGCCCATGGAAGTCATTCCACTGAGCGCAGTTCCTCTCACACGAGTGAGCACAACGTTTGTAGCAGAAATTCCCTCGACAACTCCACTGACAGTTCTGTAGAAAACAATTGATCTGGCTAAATCCATGGAGGAGATGAATTTGCAAGAGACAGAGATTAGTAGACTCAAAAAATAGATTGAGAACCTTTAGGAACTCAAGTCTTCTTACCAAAATTGCTACTCTAAGGAGAAACAAACATCAGACCAACTCAAACAGGAATTGCAATAGCTTCAGAAGCAAACAGTGGCAGGCAAAACACTTACTGAGGTCAAGGAAAGTGTTTGGATGGACATCACCAAGTCCATGAATGAAATATGGCCGATGATACAAATCATGTTCAAGCAAAATGAGATGGTGCAAAGAAGTCAGCAGGCTATCGAGAAGATAAGAGAAGAACTGGGAGAGATGCCCACAGAAGCTGCTGAGATCATCAAATTTTTGAATTACAAAACTAGAGAGGATCTAGAGGATTTGAAGATTGAAGATAGGATAGAGACCATCCTTGAGGTCAAGAGGGTCCTAACCAAGAGAGGACTGATGCTACAGCTAGAGGAAAAGGTCCAAACCATGGACACAGGAGTGAAAATATTTTTCAGCAAGATCGAAGCTCTGCAGAAGAAAGGTCTTCCTGGTTTGAGAGTTATAAATGACAAGTTAATGATGCTTGATGATTACAAAAAGAAACTAGCCACTGTGGCTAAGGATAGCTCAAAATTCTCAGGAATACATGGCAGTATCACGGGCAAGGAATTCTTAGATGCTTTACAATTAGACATCAGCATTTGAGATCCGGTACATCTTCATCATCAAGCCAACTTTTTCCAAGTACACAGAGATGGATGAAGTATACCGAAGATTGCTCAAAGTCAGTGTTCCCAGTAACCTCTGATGGGAAGAGATTTGCAATCTGATGGGGTAGTCGATGAGGTTTCCAAGCCTAGTCAGCTATCCAGTCAAACGAGGTCATGCAGAGGCCTCACCAACGGTTCACCCCAGAAATCAACATGAAGTTTCAACACATCATCAAGCAGTTTCCTAATTTTTTGTATCTTGTTAAGTTAGTTAGCTAAATTTAGATTAGCCACGTCCTAATCTTTAATGACAGGGTCATATGTAATTTTGATTATAAATACTTCAAACTTTGAAGTATTGAGGGTTGATCTTTACGCCCTGCAAGCTAAAAGACTATAATTTTTATCAAGAGATCTTCCAGTAATACAAAGAAACGTTTCAAAAGATTCTCGCGTGTTATTCATTGGTGATGTTTTCTTTTCTATGTTAAATGTTCTTCTCGCTTAGTTGTCATATTGTTTTCTAATATAATCTTTAAAACTAATGCATGTTGCGAGATTTATCTTTGTAGACCTTGTTTTCTGACTTTGAAAGGTTTTAATGTTTATCTTCTGATATTACAGTGAAGAAATTCTTAAATGCTTCTTCATTTTAATTGATATTCTCATCTTTTCTTCTATTCATCACTTTATTGCTAAAGAATCCAACGAATGCATTATCTTGCCCTATGAAAAGAATATTTTGTTTCTATTTAGATTTCTATCTTTATAATACAGACCCCATAGCCCAACGGAGGCGTAAACCCTTTTCAGCCAACTTAATAAAAACATCAAAACTTTTCAATCTTATTTTATTCTATATAACTAGCCTAATATCTTAAAGTTAAAACATAGCTAAATCATACAGAGAGATCCCTCTCTGAAACTGGTAGGGCTAGATTCCATTTTCAAAGTGGTTGGATAAAGTTACCTCTTGTAAATTTCTTCTACTCTGACAACCTCTGGGAATTTACAGAGTGTTAACATAGTGGTGACTCTACTGGGGAACTGAACAAACTTTCAACCCCATGTTTTCTTTTTCTACAAGAAAACTTTGTTTCTAAACAAATTGTAAATCTGAGAAAGAAATAATGTTTAGATGTTGTTAAAATCTTGTACATATTAATTTTGGACTCATAATACTAAATATATATA
>ML781184.1:315045-332311 GCA_009831015.1 Picea engelmannii | reverse complement strand
GGCTCCTAAAAGAGCTTATACTCGATCCCACCCAGACCCGGAACCTGCGATAGCAACTGATAATCCAGAAAAGTTACTCAGAAAGAAGATCATTGTAGAAGGTTCAGGGAGTCATAGTCCCCTTCACAGGTCCCCTTCTCTTCTGGAGGAACTTGTTGCCCTTCAAGATCTGGACTTTGACACCATTTTCGAATAAAGCCTGTTTAGAACGAAATCGGATAGCTTTGTGACTAGAATCATTTTAGACCCAAAAATCCTGCAACCCCGTACCCCTGAAGTACTATCTCCCACTACAAAACCTCAAACCGCTCACTCTGTGCTAGCTAGCCCCTCCTCATCCTCGTCTTCTGTCACCGCCCCACTTATCGTCCATGTTGCTATCCCACCTCCTCCACTTATCATGGAAGCCAGATATGATCCCTTTGTGTTGGCCGCACCTTTACACGTTATGCCCCAGGATTATCAAACAAGACTTCCGGAGTTCGATGGAACAGGGCCCTTGAATGCACATTAACACATTGATAAAATGAATGACTATTTTGATTTGTAGGATGTAGATGAAGCTGACGTTCAAATGAGATTGTTTGCGCAGAGTTTGACCAATGACGTTAAGAAATGGTACAAAGGCTTACATGCTGCCTCAGTGCTCGACCTTACAACGTTTCAAAGAAGTTTTTTGGACCTATTGGAGGTAAAGAAAAACCCTCTCCAAATCTTGTCAGAATACGAAAACATCAGAAGGAATCAAGGTGAGACGGTACAAGACTATTGCACCCGCTTCAATAATATGTACAATGTGATTCCAACTGATATTAAACCCCCACAAGGTTTAGCACTGATAAAATTCCCTGATGGTTTCGACGCTAATATGTCTTATCAATTAAGAGAAAGAAACTCCACTACCCTGGAGGACATGCAGAAAAGCGCGATAAGTGTGGAGGCCAACCTGTTGGCTAAAAGGGCAAGACAGAGGACCTAAAGGAGAGTCACGATTAAAGAAGAACCTTCCACATCTTCTTCTAATGCCAAATTGGATTCCTTATCTAGATAAATGGAAAGGATGATGGAGAGACTTATTGTATCCGAAATAAATCCTCCTAGAGAAAATGAACCTGCTCCACCAATTCGGAATCCTAACTTCAGAAGAAATCCTCCTCAAATCAGGCAGAGAGATCCCAGGGATCAAAGAGAACAGAGGGGTCATGATCAATAGATCAGACCACCCCTACAGGAAAATTATGCCAATGAAGGAGAAGAGGTAATTGAAGAATTGGAGGACACACACATAAACCTCATGGGCATTTATGATAACGAAGATATTTTCCTCACTCAGGAAGAGCAAGAACTTTTCCTTCTTTCTCAAACGTAGGTGAGAAAAGAAGCTGAAGAGACTGAACAACAGGCATTTGAAAATTCCAATATGGAGGTACATAGACAGTACAATTTGCGAAGTAAGAAGACAGACGAAAATTCCCCAAAAAAGGTAACCAAAACTGAGAAAACAGTCGAGACCAAGAAAGCCCTTAAGCCTTCTACCAAGAAGATCCCTAAGAAAGGTAATGCTGAAGCTCCAGCAAAAAGAAACCTTACCATTTTACAAAGATCAACGTAGACTAAGTTTTCATCAAACAACCCTCCAAATACTTCTGCTTAGAAGACTATGGTGGACAAATTAGAATTGTTGAGCCAAAGCAGAGCACCTACACCTTTCATCCTCGAAGGGGAATTAGCCAAAGTGAAAATTCACATTCCCCTTTCCAAGTTGATGAGTAAGGATTCTTACCGATCGCAGGTGATCAAAGTGTTGAGCATTGAACCTGATATAGGCACGAAGGCCTTAACCGTCGGATCGACGAATCATTCAGACATTGTAAATCTTACCGATGATCAACCTGAACTCCTTTTTGGCCCTGAAGTTGATGGTCAGACTAACAATGGTGCTGTTGCTCCTTTTTACATCAGCCTTAATATACATGACTTGATTCTTCATAATGCTATGTTATATTCATGTGCTTCCCATAACCTGATGCCTAAAGCAGTGATGGAAAAACTGGGACTCGAGGTCACCAGACCTTACAAGGACTTACACTCTTCTGACTCCAACAAAGTCAGATGTATCGGATTGATCAAGGACTTATGTATCTGTCTAGTTCAGATTCCAACAAAAAGCATGGTTATGGATGTTGTGGTCACAGACATTCCCCCGAAGTATGGTATGTTACTGTCCAGGTCTTGGGGGGCCAAGTTGAAAGGTACTCTGCAGTTGGATATGTCGTATGCCACCGTCCCAGTATTCGGGCAACAGAGAAGATTGTACAGGGAGACACTGATGAAATATATGGTCAACAGTCAAGATAAGCCACATAACTATCCTCTATACTCTGCACATTCTGACCTAGATTCCTTCATCCTATATAATGACGGTGATATGGGAGAACAAATATCTTAGCTGGAAGAAGATACATTTGATCTGAAAGAAGGCCAAGAAATCACTGAGGCAGAAAGAAAGAAAAATGTGATAAGTGAAGAATTGCCAACAGATTTCTGGAGCATGGACTTCGATGGAGATGTAAGCAAAGAAGGAGCTGGAGCAGGATTTTGGTTGCATAATCACAAATCCAGGTATTCGGAAAACCATTCTTACAAATTGAATTTTCAATGCACTAACAACATAGCCGAGTAGGAAGCTTTGATGCTCGGTCTGAAACTTCTAAAGAAAGTTGGTGCCAAACAAATCATGGTAAGAGGTGATTTCGAATTAATTATCAAACAAATCAAAGGTGACTATGGAACACAACATCCCCATCTCAGAGCTTATAGGAATGCTGTTTTGGATGCCCTTAAATGTTTCACTGAAGTTGATTTGCAGGTGATGCCCAGGGGACATAATATTTTAGCAGATGGTTTAGCTACGTCAGTAGCTACATGCAAGATACCTTTTTGTTCTTCTCGCCCATACACGGTGGAGGTGAAGTGCAGACCGACTTTCCCAGACAACATCAGATATTGGCAGGTATTTGGGAACGATGAGCAAGTTGAAGATTTTCTACAATGTAAAAATGATTTCGAATGTACAAACATAGACTTAGAAAACGATGATGAAAATGTGAATAAATCCAATTTTGGAAATGACATGTAAATAAAATAGATTTAGAAGAGTTAGGTGAAGATGAGATAGAATATGACGTTTTGCATTTAAAAAGTAATGTCTTACCGAGGGGTTTAGTTCCGTTAGAAGACTTATTTGATTTCAATGATGTAGCTAAAAAACCTAAAATCGAAGCCAGTGGAAAGAGGTTGAAGACGTTAACATAGGGACAGAAGAGAAACCCAGGATAGTAAAACTTTCTAAATCCTTACCTCCTGAGCAGAAACTCAAATACATTGAACTTTTCAAGGAATATGCGGATGTGTTTTCTTGGGGATATGAAGATTTAAAATTTTATGACACGAGCATTATACAACATAGGATCCCGACAAAATAAGATCAAAAACCTTTCAGACAAAAACTTAGGAGAATCAATCCCAAGTTACTTCCCCTGATAGAAAAAAAAATCAAAAGGATGTATGATGCTAAAATCATAGTTCCCTTACGTTTTTCCAAATGGGTTTCAAATTTGGTCCCAACCCGAAAGAAATCTGGGGAAATCAGGCTTTGCATTGATTTCCGAAACCTAAATAAAGTTTCTCTAAAAGACAACTACCCATTGCCAAAAATGGACCACATATTACAAAAGGTAGTTGGATCCAACCAAATCTCCTTACTGGATGGTTTCTCAGGTTATAACTAGGTTCTCATTCACCCAGATGACCAAGAGAAAACAACCTTCACAACACCTTGGGGTACCTTCATGTACGTGAAAATGCCTTTCGGGTTGATGAACGCTGGGGCCACTTTCCAAAGAGCAATGGACATCGCTTTTATGGAAGAACTTGGGAAATTTATTGTTGTTTATCTGGATGCTGTAACTGTTTTTTCCCAATCCAATGACGAGCACTTAAGACATCTCAGACGAGTGTTTGAGAAATGCAGGAAATTTGGGATTTCTCTGAATCCTAAGAAAATCCTTTTCAGATTAGAGGAAGGTAAATTGTTGGGGCACATAATCTCTAAGGACGGAATTAAGATAGATCCCAGTAGAATAGAATCCATTCAGAAACATGAACACCCAAGGAATATCAAAGAGTTACAGTCTTTCATTGGAAAAATAAATTTTCTGAGAAGATTAATACCTAACCTAGCCGAGCTTCTTAGGAACATCACAAACATGTTAAAAAAGGACACAAAAATAAAATGGGACATTGAATCTAAGCAGTATTTTGAACAAGTTAAACATGCACTCACACAGGCTCCAGTCTTGATCAGTCTTGATTTCACCAAAGATTTTTACCTTTTTTCTTTCGCTTCTGAACATACCATTGCAGCAGTATTACTACAAAAAAACAATTAAGGGTATGAACAACCCATAGCCTTTTTCAGTAAAGCATTAAGAGATGCTGCTTTGAATTATAAAATAATGGAGAAACAAGCTTTTGCCCTGGTGAAATCCATAAAGGATTTTAGAGTATATATTCTCCATTCCCACACCATTGCATATGTTCAAAACGCAGTAGTAAAAGACATGGTAACTCAGGACAATCCAGATGGATGAAGAGGAAAATGGATTGCTATCATTCTGGAATATGACGTAGAGATTAAGCCTACTAAACTGATTAAAGGTCAAGGTCTAACAAAGTTAATGGTTGAATCCAATTTCCATGCTCTTGATATTAATTTCTTAGCTGGAGTAGATGAACATGGAGAGCAGGCGACTCCAAACATGAAAGAGGTATTTCTAAACTCTCCATGGTACACATACCTTATATTTTTTTTGCATAACTTACAAGCTCCCCCTGGTCTGACCAAAACTAAAGCTAGGTTTTTGAAATTGAAAGCATTAAAATTTTGCATTTTAGAAGGCAATCTATATTGGAAGGATCCTCGAGGTATTTTGTTGAATTGTCTGTTAAAAGATGAAGCTGACAAAGTATTGCAGGATTTTCATGCAGGAGACTGTGGTGGTCATCTTAGCTAGATGACCACAACTAATAAAATTCTCAGAGCTGGGTTCTATTGGCCTATGCTATTCACTGATCTGCACCAGAAAGTGACTTCGTGTCATAAATGTCAGGCTTTTGAGGGCAAAAAGAAGCTCTTTCCTTTGCCCCTGAAACCAATCTCTGTTGAAGCTCCTTTCCAACAATGGGTATTAGACTTTATCAGAGAAATACATCCTCCCTCTTCGGGCCAATACAGGTGGATTCTTACTGCTATAGACTATTACACAAAATGGATTGAAGCTGTACCAAGCAGGCAAGCTAATGATTATGTCATTATTAAATTTCTTGAAAATAATATCTTGTCTCGTTTTGGATGTCCTAGAAAGATTATAACTGACAATGTAGCTGCTTTCCGATCTAAGAAGCTCACAGATTTTTGCAACCAGTATCATATTGGTTTGGGTCATTCCACATCTTATTACCCTCAGGGAAATGGGTTGGCGGAGTCATCCAATAAGACCCTGGTGAACATTATTAAGAAGACTTGGCAAGAAAATAAAAAGTCATGGCATAACAAGCTGGTTTTCGCACTATGGGCCGACAGACTGACCACCAAGAGGTCAATTGGTATGTCACCATATCAGCTGGTCTATGGCACTGAAGTAGTCTTTCCCACATCCTTAGGAGTTCCTGTCATGAAGTTGCTGCAAGAGATGCAAGCTGAGCCGAACGACTCCCAAAGAAGGATAAACTAGATGATCCACTTGCAGCAATCCAGAGAAGAAGTATACAACAAAACTTAGGTTGTCCAAGAGAGCATTAAAAAGATCTTTGACAAAAGAACTAAATAAGATGACTTTGAGCTAGGTGACTTGGTTCTGAGATGGGATGCCAGAAATGAAGATAAGGGAAAGCATGGCAAATTCAACAGTCTATGGAAGGGACCTTTCATAATTCAAGAATTCAGAGGAAATAATGCCTTCTTGCTCAACAACAACGATGGGACCAATCTTCCAGGAGGACCTATAAATGGAAGAATGCTGAAGCACTATTCACCTCCTCAGTAGGGATCTTCAGTCACACTTTCCATTGTACAAACCATTTTCATTTTGCTTACAAGTTTTTGAGTGAAATAACTTTGATCAGATGGTTGAATCTCGCAGAGAAGGCCCTAAGCCACTGAACATCGTCTTCCAATTTTCAAAAATAAAACCAATCAAGCAACAAAGGCAACTATGGAGAATTTTTTTTGGAACATCAGGAATTAGGAGTCTTGGCACTTCACAAGGAGAGTACCATCCCCAGGTGGAGCCGCTGTTATAACCCTATAATTTATAGGATCAACTGGTGACTGAAATGTTATCTCTTTAAGTGTTTTTGTCTATCAAATGATTTTCCATTCTGCAAATAATTTGAGGAAAAGAAAAAGAAAAGAGAAAGAAAAAGAAAAAGAAAAAGAAAAAGAAAAGAGAAAGAAAAAGAAAAAGAAAAAGAAAAGAAAGAAAAAGAATAAAAGAGGGCATAAAAGAAATTCAATAGAGCTCCATGCAATAACAATGATCTGGTCCACACCGTTCAAGCATGACCAAGTTCTTTTAAATTTATGTTGATAGGAGTAGTGAATAAGCTTGGCTAAACTGTTCAATCTTAGCCAGGTTATTTAGGTTAGCTAGTGAATAAATTTGACCAAACTACCTAATCTTGGTCAGATAAACCCAGGATAGAGTAATTTCTTAGTCCAACAATTTAATTTGGGCTAATTGTCATAGGTAATTAGGTTAGAGCATAGGGTAGTTTGCTTTATCTCAATAAAACAAGCATGATGATCAATGATGAACCATATCTTTGAGGTTTAAAGGTTTGATGTTTATCCCCCCCCATGGTGATAAAAACAGGGAAAGCTTGGGCAAACCCACAAAATGCACTTATCCTAAGTTTTCAAGAAAATATGATTTTGTGCTCACCAAATAAAGACCGCGCATAGATGAACGATTGGAGAGCGGGCGCCCAGATCTACGACTGACAGGTCTTTCTGGACCCCCCCAAACGTTCTACCTTTAATGGAGGGGGGGGGGAGGTTCTGGAATCATAGATAACGAAGGAACACATCTAAACGGCTGAGGTGCCAACGCTTTCATCAATGGCTGAGATTGAATTCCGGACCCCCCCGACCATTCTTCTTTTAATGGTGGGGGGGTGGTCCAGAATGTTAGTTAAATATCGCACATAGATCTACGGTCCAAGAGAAAGCGCGCTGATGGACAACTCATATTGTTTTTCGGCCCCCCCCGACCATTCTGTTTTTAACGGAGGGGGGGGGTCCAGAATGGAATGTTTATTGGTGGGCCCTTTATCTCTACATGGCAGGAATTCATTGGTTTTGAATCCCACTTCTTATTATTGTCTCACATGCCCTGTCACACCATGACATCATTTTCCACCTCTTTCCCTAAGGGTCACATCTCATAACTATGTCAGTCCTTTCCCCTAGTCACCCGTTACGAGTCCCTTTACCATGGTAACTTCCCTCAATCAATACTCGCCACATCACCCAACTGTATTATTCAGTCATTGTCACCTGCCATCTCACACTCTAAATGACCCATTAGCCATTTATTACTGGCGAACTTATCCGTTAATCTGCTGACCTGTCTTCCGCGCCCAATGGTTATCCGTTTGCTCAAAACTACCATCACCCTTCATTCCCTCATCATTTACCCTGTTGCCGCACCAGAGAATTTTTCCCCATTTTCCTCTCCATTACAGTCAACCGTCCAAATCCACCATCATCCCCAGTAACGATTGTTTGATTTGCAGGTATTTTGACAACGATGGCGCCAAAATCAAAGAGGATAGAAGTTGAGGAAAATCCTTTCCTCCTAACTCCCGTCGACCCCGACAGGATCCCTCTAGGAGACAAAGACCATTTAATCACAGACACCAGATGCGAGTTTGACTTGACATATTACAGTCATGGCTAAAGGATGTTTTCTTGGACCAAAGTGACGAAATGGGGCTCTGGGATTCAAACCTTCCCCTGTATCTTTTCCCCCAGGTTCATCATTTCCCCGAATTCTCCCTCAAATGGTAGGCTCATTACCTCCCCGAATAGAGAGCCATAGTTTCTTCATCAGGAGAAACTTTGTTCTTCATTACACCAGAAGCCATTGATCAGATGATGCAGATGCCCAGAGCTGAATCCGCCTCACCTTTCAACCTTGAAATCATCACATAACTATACCAGAAATTATCATTCCCTCAAAGAGCTCAGATTTTTGAGCTTTTTCTTCCACAGTCCGCTCATCTCCCCACTACAAATCCCCCGTATCCTTCATCCCTGTTCTTAGTGAAGGGAAACCAGGTCATCTCGTCACTCTGTGCCCTGCTTGGGTATTTTTCATATCAATGGGTGGATGAACCCATATTGGGTTTTCTGTCCATCTTCTCCACATATGAGAAACCCACCACTCAGTTCGACTACAACAATTTCCCGGTGGACAACATTCATGAGAAATTCTCAAATTTTTCCACGGAAGGCATGTTCCGGTACTCCTCAATACTGGCTTACATCTTCATTTTCTTCCAAGTGGACAAATTTTACTTTTCAATGAAGAAGATGGACAAGGATGGGAGGCCGCAGGAAGTAACAACATGGAATTAGCTGCTCAGACAAAACTCTTCAAAATTCAGTTTCAAGCATTTCATTGAGCAGTTCTACCACCTAGTGGTGAGAAAGGATATTCAGAGGATCCTACACCTCTCAAATCTTGCAAAAATGGGAGACTGGTACCTGTACCAAGACCACACAGAGATCAGAGTGTATGGGTGCGAATTGGCTCCATAGAAGTTGCCCAAGTATTTGCCCATGAGGATATTTTCCCTGGAATATATAAGACAAATGATTAATTTAGATGACATACATTTTGTGTCTCTAAAGAAGAAGCAACAACTCAGAATCAAAGGGCAGATTGGGTCTTTCATTTGCAATAGCCAAGGCGCCGGGGAGGAAGCAGACAGATTGCTAAAAGAAATTAAGTTTTTTGTTAGTTTCACATGGCACTATGATCCGTGCGGGATAGTTTATGAGATGAGGATTAAAAATAAGAATATCCCATATGTTCATACATCCAGGCCTGAGATAGAGAAGTTCACCAACCAGACAAAATGGGAGCCAAATACTCTGATTGAGACAGAATTGCAGGACCTTTCGGTCACTATCTCACAGACAACTACACCACAGGTTCCCAAGGAGAAAAGGCCCAGGAATGACACTTCACCTTCCATCACCGAAGTATCGTCTGAAGAGTTCCAATTACACACCAAGAGGCCAAAAACCAGTCAGGCACTTGACACGGCTAGTGAAAAGGAAATTCAATCCACTACAACTATGGAGGTTGATCGATCGCTCCTCAGTACAAGCAACAAACAAATCATGACTACAGTGTTGTCCAAAAATCCTACAGACACTCCACCAGTCAACCAACCGAGCAAAATAGGACCAAAATTGAGTATTTTTGAGAAGTATGATCTGATCAAAAAGAAAAATCAAACGCTGACCACCAACACGTATGCTCAGTTCTGGAAGCAAACATCAACTGCACAACACAAACTGTTGTCTGCATTCGACACTGATAAGGGTAGAATGTACATGGCGTTTCTGCAAGCACAAGTGCCAGACCCGAAAGTAATCATTGATTACAAAAGGGCAACATTCAAATTCCAGACTAAAGATGTGCATCTAGCAGATAAAATGGATCTGCATAGGCAAACTGGAGAAATGGTTTTCTCCACATTGGAAAATGCTTCTACTACTGCCTCCAAGTTACAGGTATCTCTGAGCAATGTTTAGACGCAACTAAAGTTAGAAAAAATATCATCCTTTGCCAAGGATAACAGGATTAAGACATTGGAAGAACTGGTCCTCAAGATCGGATATGATCCCTCGAATGTGAAAGCAGTTGAGGAGATGCTCAAAAAGAAAAATTCCTATATAGCATCTCTAAGGAAAAAGTTGAAACTACCACCAACAGAAGACTCATAGGCAAAGGAAATAGTGGAGACGGAAGGGGAAAAGGATGAGATGCTTAAGCTGATAATGGAGCAGCATGAACAGTTGAAGGAAATGGAAGCAGAATTGGAAAAAATAGTGAAAGAGGAGCAGTCAAAGGCCATGGAAGTCATTCCACTGAGCGCACTTCCACTCACAGGAGTGAGCACAACGTCTGTAGTAGAAATTCCCTTGGCAACTCCACTGACAGCTCTGGAGAAAATAGTTGAACTGGCTAAATCCATGGAGGAGATAAATTTGCAAGAGACAGAGATTAGCAGACTCAAAAAGGAGATTGAGAACCTTCAGGAACTCAAGTCTTCTTACCAAACTAGCTACTCCAAGAAGAAACAAACATCAGACCAACTCAAACAGGAATTGCAACAACTTCGGAAGCAAACAGTGGCAGGCAAAACAATTGATGAGGTCAAGGAAAGTGTCTGGATGGACATCACCAAGTCCATGAATGAAATATGGCCGATGATACAAATCATGTTCGAGCAAAATGAGCTGGTGCAAAGAAGTCAGCAGGCTATCGAGAAGATAAGAGCATAACTGGGAGAGATGCCCACAGAAGCTGCTGAGATCATCAAATTTTTGAATTCCAAAACCAGAGAGGAGCTAGAGGATTTGAAGATTGAAGATAGGACAGAGACCATCCTTGAGGTCAAGAGGGTCTTGACCAAGAGAGGACTGATGCTACAGCTGGAGGAAAAGGTCCAAACCATGGACACAGGAGTGAAAAGATTTTTCAGCAAGATCAAAGCTCTGCAGAAGAAAGGTCTTCCTGGTTTGAGAGTTATAAATGACAAGTTAATGATGCTTACCGATTACAAAAAGAAACTAGCCACTGTGGCTAAAAATAGCTCAAAATTGTCAAGAATACAAGGCAGTATCACGGGCAAGGCATTCTTAGATGCTTTATAGTTAGACATCAACATACAACACGAGATTTGGTACATCTTCATCATCAAGCCAACTTTTTCCAAGTACACATAGATGGATGAAGTATACCGAAGATTGCTCAAAGTCAGCATTCCCAGTCACCTTCGATGGGAAGAGCTTTGTAATCTGATCGAGTAGTCGATGAGGTGTCCAAGCCTAGTCAGCTATCCAGTCAGACGAGGTCGTGCAGAGGCCTCACCAACGGTTCACCCCAGAAATCAACATGAAGTTTCAACACATCATCAAGCAGTTTCCTAAATTTTTGTATCTTGTTAAGTTAGTTAGCTAAATTTAGATTAGCCACATCCCAATCTTTAATGACAGGGTCGTATGGAATTTTGATTATAAATACTTCAAACTTTGAAGTACTGATGGTTGATCTTTATGTCCTGGAAGCTAAAAGACTGTAATTTTTATCAAGAGATCTTCCAGTAATACAAAGAGACGTTTCACAGGATTCTCGCGTGTTATTCATTGGTGATGTTTTCTTTTCTATGTTAAATGTTCTTCTCTCTTAGTTGTCATATTGTTTTCTAATCTAATCTTTAAAACTAACGCATGTTGCAAGATTTATCTTTGTATACCCTGTTTTTCGACTTTGAAAGGTTTTAATGTTTATCTTCTGATATTACAGTGAAGAAATTCTTAAATGCTTCTTCATTTTAATTGATATTCTCATCTTTTCTGCTATTCATCACTTTATTGATAAAGAATCCAACGAATGCATTATCTTGCCCTGTGAAAAGAATATTTTGTTTCTATTTAGATTTCCATCTTTATAATACAGACCCCATAGCCCAACAGAGGCGTAAACCCTTTTCAGCCAACTTAACAAAAGCATCAAAACTTTTCAATATTATTTTATTCTATATAACTAGCCTAATATCTTAAAGTTAAAACATAGCTAAATCATACAGAGAGATCCCTCTCTGAAACTGGTAGGGCTAGATTCCAGTTTGAAAGTGGTTGGATAAAGTTACCTCTTGTAAATTTCTTCTACTCTGACAACCTCTCGGAATTTACAGAGTGTTAACATTGTGTATCGGTAATAGTGTATTTTAACTTACCTATTAACCTCTTGAATTTCTAGTCCACTTCCTAGACCGATTCTTCTAGTTTCTGCCTGATCTCTATCATTTTGTTCATAAACTGGTCTTCTGAACTTGGCTTCTGAAATTCATTGATTAACTGCCTCTTTACATCTGCTACAGTTGTAGGTGTTCCTGTTGGGTTATTTGTTGAGAGACCCATGTACCAATCTAATTAGCGGTCTTGAAAAGTGATTGCTAACTGCACAACCTTGGTATCCTTGTCCGTAATATGCTTTGCTGCCCATATATTCTCACAGATGAACACATTCTTTTCTGGGTCATCTGACCCATCCCCTCTAAAATATGGTAATGTGATGATTGAATCTTTTCCTGCCATTGTGAAATTTGTTGAACTACCATGTCTGTGCAGTGCAAAAACTTGACTACTACTTGCTGAACTTGCACTTCTGCTAATGGACTGACATCCTGCAAAAATTATTCTACTACTAATCACTTGCTGGTTGACTGTTTTTTCTTCTTTAATTGTGTTAGTCGCACATGGGGTTGTCGGTTCCACACTAATTCATATTTGGAATGGAGAGCCTTCTTTTGCACTGGACCCATTACCTCTAGTTTTCCTCTCATATGTGGCGCACAATATATCCTCAATTTTCCCCATGGCACGAATATCCTCTACCTCTTCCTCATCGTTGTCCAAGCCCTCTCGCTTCGCTGCAACCCTCTTCTTATTATTCATCCTATACTGGTAGGGTCATACACCGTGTGCCACACCTGTAGTCCTTATGATTTTTCTGGTCTATTCATCATCCATCATGATGGGGTCCATTGCCTCCTTCTTCTGCCTATTCTCCAGAGCCTTCTCCATTTCTCAGATCTTCTTTAGTGCTTCCCCCAACTCCCCCATGCGCACAAAGTGATATAGCTGTCTGATTCCATGGTCATCACACCTTTATCATTTAATAAGATCTTGATTTATGTGTAAAGAGACCTAATATACCTCCCTATGGGTCCCCTCAAGAAATCCTGCTCTGTAGCAGTGTATGACTTCATTGTATCTACTGCAAACTCAACAATAAACCCTGCAATAATATTATCTAACCAAAAACCCACTGCGCGCATGAATTTATTATTAACTCATTTCAACCGCGTGATATTTTCAACATTCCACACTACTGGCCTAATCCAATTAGTTGGATGGGTATCCTTCAACCTTAACAACCATTCTTGTAATATCTGTGGAAAGAAACAAAAATCTGCTTCATGCAGATCAATAAACACATACCTTTGTAAGTACCGACACGGTATATACCTGGAACCCTTATTGTCTTTTTGCGTGAATTCCAACTTCTTTGTCTCTAACCATCTTTCAATCTCTGGCTTCATAGGATTCCATGGCCTGAACATCCCTTTCTACCACTGCATCTTCTTCACCAAACCCCTTCCTAGCTCTCCTTCTGATTTCTATCCGAAAACAAAACCATTTGTTTGACTTGTGGGCTGACCTAGGTTTTACCTTAGTTCTCCAACAAAACCCTTATCACCATCAACCCTTATGGTAAACCAGAAGGCTACACTGCACACAACAAAGTATCACCCGAGATGGTTTATGGGGGACTACAAGACGCTTGTTGGGTATGTTTTATATTCTTTGCATAACTAGCTTTAGTGTCTGCTACGTTGCATCGGGCACACAGGGGGTTTGAGGGGGGCCTCAGGAAACATGTCACATTTTGCCTCATTTTTTGTGTCACCTCGATTTTTGTGTCCATTTTTGGGTGGTTTTTCGGCACATGGTTTTTGCCAATGGTTTTCTATTTCCGGTTAAGGAATTAGGTTTTTGTTGACTAATCTAGGTCATTGGGTTAGGGTTTTGGATGTCGTTGGCTCCTATATGTATATTGTATTGTAAACAATGTATCCCTATGAATGGATATAAAATATGATGCTTTTTCGGGTTTGTGTTTCCAAGGGAAAAATATCTGTGTAATGTGTGTATTTTCCATTGTATCTTTTTTGTTCTTTTATTGAAAATCTGTTTGCAATAAAATATTGTACAAGGTTAAAATACACATTTGGTATCAGAGCTTTGTTGGCTTCAGGGGGACACCTTTGTGGTTAAGGGTTTTTCTTGGGATTATGATAAGCCTTGTTAGAGTGGGAGATATGTGGTATTGATTTTTCAGGTGAAAAGAAATGGGGAGCGTTTCAAAAATGGAGATTGAGAATTTTAATGGGAAAATTTTTGAGCTGTGGAAGATCAAGATGGAAGATCTGCTGATGGAAAAAGATCAGTGGATCGTGGTGGATTCAGGTACTGCACCTACAAGAACTTCAAAATATGGCTAGAAAAAGTTAGATCAGAAGGCGAAGAGCACAATCTGTCTGTGTCTCCCCGATTCAATATTAATGAATGTGCATAGGAAGCTACAACCAAATATTTATGGGATAAGTTGGGGAAGTCGTATCAGTCTAAGTACCTAGTAAATAAACTATTCCTGAGAAAGAAGCGGTATAACCAGAGGATGAGAGATGGAGACTTAGTGTCAAAGCATTTGAATTCCTTCAATACTGTGGTAAGTTAGTTAGTATTTGTTGAGATTAAAATTTCAGATGAATATAGATGTATCGGTTTACTGTGTTCTTTACCAGACTTGTGGGATAATTTGGTTGTGTCCATAGGTAGTGATACAATTGCCTTGAACTTTGATGAAGTGGTCTCATCCTTGTTGTCGAAGGATATGAGATAGAAGAACATGGAAGGAAATAACACATATGCATTATTTGCAAGAGGATGCTTCGAGGAAAGAAATAGATCTAAGTCCTCAAGTGGGAGATCTAAGTCTCCTGGGAAGTTTGTAAAGGTATGCTGGAGATGTGGAAAAGAAGGGCACTACAAGAAGCAGTGTAGATCCAAAGTTGCGAAAAAGAAGGGATCTGAAGAATCTCCTTATATAGAGGAAAATACCTCCAAGGAATAAGGAGGGGATGTGTACTTGGCTTCTTCAAGCACACACGTATATCATAAGGCATGGTTGGTTGACTCAGGTGCATATTTTCATATGAATCCCCACAGGGAGTGGTTCTGTGAATATGAAAGGTATGATGGAGGTAATGTTTTCCTAGGTGATGAATTGACAACCAGAATCATAGGTCGAGGAAAAGTCAAGGTGAAGCTCATAGATGGAAGGATTAGAACACTACCTTGTGTTCTGCACATCCCAGGATTAGCCATAAATTTGATTTCTTTAAGAAAAATGGACGATGCAGGGGTAAACAAAATATTTGAAAAGGAAACATGTAGGATGGTTCGAGGAGCAATGGTGCTGCTGAAGGGAGCTCGATTTGGAACTCTGTATAAGCTACAAGGAATCACTATTAGTAATGGGTGTAATAGTTCCATTGTTAATGATATTGGAGTTGAATAATAAAGAACTCTTACATTCTCTGGAGAAAAGGTTATGTTGGGGCATCAAAGACTGGGGCATATCAGAGAGAAGGGTATTAGACTACTACACGGTAAAGGTATGGTTGAAGGTATGTCTAACTGCTCTCTGGATTTTGATTTCTGTGAACATTGTATATATGGGAAGAAAAATCTGGTAAGATTCCCCTCTGGCGCAACGAGGGAAGAAGGAATTTTGCAACTATTTCACAGTGATGTGTTTGGACTTGTGTCGGTTCCATCATTGGGAAAATCTGTGTACTATGTCTCATTTATAGATGAATTCTCGAGGAATACTTGGATATATTTCCTCATGAAGAAATATGAAGTCTTTGATAGGTTTAAAGATTTTAAGGCTCTTGTTGAGAATCAAACAGAGAAAAGAATTAAGGTGCTGAGGACAGATAACGGTGGAGAGTTCTACGGGAATGAATTTGAAGAATTCTATAAGAATTGCGGTATAGCAAGGAAAAATAATACTCCATATACACCTCAAAATAATGGAATTGCAGAAAGGATGAACATGACACCGATGGAAAAAGTAAGTTACATGATCAGTGGTGCCGAGTTAGGGAAATAATTCTGGGCATAGGAAGTGGGTATTGCATGTTACCTTGTCAACATATCACCCTCATTAGCACTGGATGAAAAGACTCTACAAGAAGTATGGTATGGTAAGAGACATTCTCTCACACATCTCAAGGTATTTGGATGTGAGGCCTATGTTCATGTTCCAAAGGAAAACAAGAGTAAGCTAGATACGAAGGCTCAAAAGTGTATCTTTATTGGGTATAAACATGGTCTCAAAGGCTATAAGCTTTGGAACCCAGAAACTATGAAGGTTGTGTATAGACGAGATGTGGCATTTAGAGAAATGAAGGATGTTGTTAAACATGAAGTCCTACCAAGTAAGAAAGAATCAAGTTTGATTCAAAAGATGATGAATTAGACTCTACAGAAGAACACGAATCAGAAGAAGAAGATCCTCATACTCCAGTATTGAGGAGATCGGTTTGAGAAACAAGGCTATCGAAAAGGTATACTCCATCTACTTTCCGTTCAAATTTTTCTTTGTCTATTACTGATGATGATCTTAGAACTGTCAGGGAGGTAATGGATTCAAAGGATTGAAAGCTCTGGAAAAAGGCCATGGATGAAGAAATGGTAGCCTTGGATAAGAATGAGGCTTGGGATCTAGTAGAGTTTCCGACTAGAAGAAATCCCATTGGAAAAAAATGGGTATTTAAAAAGAAGTTGAATGCAGAAGGAAAAGTGGAGAAATAAAAAGCTCGGTTAGTAGAAAATGGTTATTCCCAGGTTCAGGGAATTGATTTTGGTGAGATTTTTTCTCCTGTTGCCAAGTTAACTTCTATAAGATTTCTATTATCTGTTGCTGCTACATTTGATTTTGAAGTATAATAGATGGATGTGAAGACATTATTCCTACAAGGGTATCTGGAAGAAGAAATCTATTTGAAGCATCCAAAAGGATTTGCTGGGAATGGAAAGAAGGTGTTGGTATGCAAACTGAAAAAGTCCTTGTATGGTTTAAAACAATCACTAAGGATGTGGTATCAAAAATTTGATACTTATATGATGGGACTTGGCTTCACAAGAAGCAAAGAGGATAATTGTGTGTATTTTAAATTAATTGGTGATCATTTGATTTATTTGGTCTTGTATGTGGATGACATGTTGTTGATAGGAAACAACAAGGAGATTATCCAGGATGTGAAAACT